>APFE030218021.1:267777-298586 GCA_000404065.3 Pinus taeda | reverse complement strand
CAGTATTATTTCCATTAGTAACTTGAGGTCTAAGAGAAAATTTGGATAGTTGCATTGGGGGAAAGCAAGAAGTGTATAAGTGCTTGTGGTAAAGCTTATTGAAGGCCTCTAAAGGATGGATTCCTCCACCCCTACCACCAAGGTTGGTTAGGTGGAGGATCCATCCATTGTTGAGTAGGAAAGCACTGTGCTGGAGAAGAATATTGCATTAAATGGTTAGTCCAATATGAGTGATAATACCATGACTAGTCTTGAATCATACATTTATATTTTCAATACAATGGATGTTTTTGAGAGATACAACATAGTTTCTATCGTTCTTTTGCTTCCTAAATGATAAATTTTAATCCAGGTAGGCATGGAAACTTTCTTGCAGCATGGTCCTCGCTACAGATTATGTAGCCCTCGATATGATCCAACAAGAATTCCTTCAATGGGTTTTTCTTTCTACACATTGGAAAAAATATTTCCAAATCTAATTCTAATTCTCCCTTCTTCTTTTTCATGTACAATGTGTCCAACTTGAAAGTTAATGAATTGATGATATTATTTTTAAAGTATTCTAATATTTTTTTATAACAACCATTTTTCTACCCCTTGTACAGATGACACTATGAATTCTAATTCATGTAGAAAAATGTGAAAATGGGAAATATGGTTGAGGTGGAGGAGGGGACACTGGTTTAGAGACTAAAGAGGAAGGGATTCTTGCATAATGTTTAAACCCAAACCCATTCCACTTTGTTTATTTACCTACCCATCTCCTTGAAATATTAAATGGTCTCCTAGTGCAAACATTCAAGTTGTGTATGGGAAGCATATGACAAAGGACATTCCCATACTATATTTAATATCATGGGCCATGTTGGGGAAGCTAACATGCAATAGAAGGGACATGAAGAAGAATGAGTAGAGAAATGGTGAAAGCTAGAGTTATTGACATAATGAAGATAATATTTTTAAAATATTATAACATGTTTCTATAACAATTCTTTTTCTACCACTCTTGTAAATGACACTATGACTCATGATTCATGTAAAATAATGTGGAAATGGAAAATACAGTTGAGATGGAGGAGTGGATGTACATAGATTCAAATACTAAGGAGGAGGATTTGTTTGTGTAGTGTTTAAACCTAAACCCAATAAATTTCATCTATTTACATGCCCTTCTCCCTAACAAATTAAATGGTTTGTAGGTGCATAAACTGAAGTTGTGTATGGTAAGATTATGGTAAAGGATGGACCCACATTGTCCTTACTTTTATGGGAAATTTTGACGAAGTTGACACACAAGAGAAGGGAAGTGAATAAGTGGGAGTAGTGAAGTGGTGAAAGGGGGAGTTTCTGGCATAACGAGGATCACACATTGAAATATTCTTGAAAATGTGTGATAGGGAAAGAAAATTTCCCATGATGGATTTTTCCCCTTGATAATGTGAGTGAAGGGGAATCTAGGCCATCTCATGAGAGATAATAATGGTGCAAAGAGAAATATATTCATAGTATCAAGAGATTTCAGAAGGAGTTCATCACAAAAAAACTTTACTGTGAGATTGTGATATCAATATTTTCATTATGGTGATACCCTATCTATGTACTAGTGTTAATTTGACCAAGATATCTCAGAGAGTACTAATTTACTAAATTCTTGACTCGGGGTTGATAAAACACCCTTTAGAGAGAGAACATGTTCTTGGACTAAGAGAGCCTTCCCTGAATCTTGGTTGAGTCCTTGTGATTTTTTTTTGATATATTGAGTGAGACACTATGGTTCTTACTTCTTAGGAGTATTTCATCAACCTATTCAGTATTGGAGCCCTCCTCTTGGCTACCTATTTAACTAAATATTTTTGTGAATACCCTTAAGCACTTAACTCCTTAGATTCTGAATATGAAATGAGGGTGGTCAGTTGCAAGAAATATTGTAGTGTAGCTAGCCTATGGCTAGGTGTAGAGTGGAAGTACCTCCTTTAATTGCTAGGTAAATGATTATATTCATATAAGTATTCTTGTTTATGCATGCTAACCTACAAGATATGTTATGCCTTCTTGTTCTTATGACTAATGATGAAGCCTGTGTCATTTATGTAAGAATGTTTGATTTATTATTTAATCATGTTTATCCAACTAAATTGTATATCTATGGTGATTATGAGTTTCTTGAGTCATGAGGTCACAAAATTCTTAGTTATTTGCATGATTTTTCGATATGTCCCTAAATGGTGATCTTAGATAACTCAAGGCTAACTATGATACCTTAAGTATCAATTATATTTATATCTTCATAAATTTGTGTAGCTCACTATTGTGACTAGGTGTCTTAGTAATTTCCTTAGTAATTCAATTTATGTGTTATGTATATGTGATAGCCCTAGTGTTTGGTGGAAGAAACTTTCTTTTGATACAGAGCAACAAATCTGACTCTCACATAAATTGTCAATCCACTAGGTTTTGTTATTTCAAGGCTATCACACAAAGTGTATGCAAAGAAAAAATATGCCTACTTCTAATGAATCCCAAACTCAATCATTGTAACAACATTCTCCGCAATATAACACTCTGGTTGTTACACTCTCAAACCTTGTTCACGCTTTCTGTAAATAAACTCACAATGCATAATAAAACCACTCCATCACAAAATCACTCTTATTCAGAAAGAAAAAACACTTCTAGAAACATTCATTCAAACAAATGTTGAAAACACATTCAAATGAAATAAACACACCATAAATCTATAACAAGAATTAAATAATTATCACATTAATAAAGGGACCAGTCTAAGACCTATGTTATTACACAATATAGAGGTTAGAATTCTACAGTCATTAATGCATGAACAAGATTAATAATACTAGTCACAAAAGTCATATATGAATCATAACTTAGAGGAAATAAATAAAATATATACAATATTTTCTTAACCAATGATCCCTGATAAGAAGGAGGAACCTTCCTTCCTAACATGGGCTAGTATACTACACAAAACACAAGCTAGTTAGCAAAAAGGTATAACGCCATGAATGACTGAGATTTTCATTAATGAAACATTCAAGATTACGTTGTGGTGCTCTCCCCCTCAATCATTTTCTATGTATATCTATATGTCTATCTCCCCCACATGGGAAGAGAGAACACCTCTTTATAATTTCAAGTTAACATGATAAGATCATCCAAAGAATCTCCCGATTCTCATGTGATCTAAATAAAGA
The DNA here is from genome assembly GCA_000404065.3 of Pinus taeda. Taxonomy (NCBI): domain Eukaryota; kingdom Viridiplantae; phylum Streptophyta; class Pinopsida; order Pinales; family Pinaceae; genus Pinus; species Pinus taeda. Next base: position 295,374 of record APFE030218021.1, on the reverse strand, counting down.
ACACATATTAATACTTTGATATCAATTTCTAAGGTTAGGACAAAGTTGTAGCAACTTTTTCAAATTATAATTCTTTATCTATGGAAAATCCTAGCTATTTCATCTATGTTATCCATAAACATCTCCTTTGATAGTTTAACTGATATTAACCAAATAATTTTTCATATCGTTATAATTAAAATATCTTATCATGTCTAGAATAAGTATCAAATGTAATAACAATGCTCAATGATTCCTTGTCCTATCCTTAGCAAAGAAAAACTAGAAAGTGTAATCCTGCAACAACATTTCAATAGACCACATACCCGATAACAACCCAGTTGTCAGTTAAAGGATAAAAATAGCCTAAATTAGTAGTTCTCATGTCAAATTATAAGTAAAATTAGATCATAAGTATGACATCTAAAGAGAGACATACTGAGATTGATAGTGGTTGTTATAGTGATAGAGTATGGTATCAAGAGTCAAAAAGAGAAAATAAAAGGTAGAAAAATCAGTGAAAAAATATGCAAATTCCATGTTCCAACATCTCCCTCCAACTTAAGAATCTGTATGTCCTCCTGTAGGCCTTTATAAATGGTTTCTAATCTGATGAGACTGGAATTATGAAAAATTGTAGGCTCCTACAATATCATCTTAAGCTACTTTGTAGTCTCTAGAAAGAACCAACTCCATTTCCCATATTTTATGAGTGAGATGATATGGATGTTATATTGATAGGAAATGAACCAAATAAGAGGAAATTTGAACCTAATTCCAAGCCAACCAGATCTACTTCTCTTGATGCATTCCACATACTATGAAACCCTAGAAAGTGCCTATATGAAATTCATAAAATAATGAAGGCCATCGTCTCTTAACTCTTTCCTGCAAGAATATTATCTAAACCTACTCCCATATAATGCATCATGTTTCATCCCTCTAATACTTATGAGACAGTTCTCCAAATCCATGTTCTTGAATTCCATTAGTATCTTCTTAGTGTCCAAATATCGCCATATCCTGTTATACACCATAAAAGCTTTTTTAGCAAGCATCTGTTCATTTTGGATAAACAATTTCACCTTTCCTTCATTATCTATTAAAATATCATAGGTAGCCTTCCAACTAACCTGATTTTTCAAAAACTACATGAAATCTCTCAATTGAACATCTCAAACATATGGTGTAATGTTAAGGGTTCTTTCACCAAAATAGACATAGACACGCAGATAGAGTTCACACAATAAATGTTGTTTGGGAAAAATGGTCTTTCAGAGAGTTTCCAAAAAGTATCTATCCTCCATCAAGTCATATGTTCATTTCTACTTCAGGACTATTAATCAAAAAAAGAAGAACTTTTCTTGTATAAACGGGGGACAGGAAGGAGAAGGAGTTCTACAACTTAGAATACTATGAACAAGTTCATACATAGACTCCTTTTCCTATTGTAATGGAAATACTTTCCCTTGTGATTCTTCTACATGTAACAAATCTTGCTTCCTTTGTTTGTGAATCCTCACCAAGTCCTCAACGTCCTGTTTCTTAGCCCATGTACTCTTTATATCATCAACAACTTTGTTATGATTTTTCATAGCAGTAAATTCATATTTCAATGAGATTTCTAATTTCTTCCATTTCTATAGTTCCCCAATCAAAAGTGTTTACTTCAATCAATCCTCAGGATTTAAATGTGTTATTTCTATTACTATTTCAGTAACAGTTTCGACAACATCCTAAAACATATCTTCGTTCCCTTTATCTTCTTGTTGTACTATCTCAACTATTGGTTCTTGTGTAACATCAACATTGTCAATAGGTTCTTGTGGATATGTGGTCAAATTTATTTCAGTTTTCTCTATTTTAGCTACTTGTTCTTGTGTAATAGTAGCATCATAAATAGGTTCTTGTGGAATAGAATATTGTTTTTCTCCATTCCACTCTTGTTAAATTTGTTAGTTCTTGTGTAACAACAACATCTTTAGCAAGTTCTTTTGGAATAGCAATTTGGAATTCTTCATCTTCCTCTCCAACTTGGATTCCAACCAAAATAGTGGTTTTCTTTTCACAATCTACTTCTTCTAACACTTGCTTTCACTTGTTACGTTATCTCATTGTTGTATCATCAAGTGACATTAATTTTTCCACTTCTACTGGGGATTCTAATCCATTTTTCTCTAAACTAAAGCTATCCCTCAACCATGCCAATTTATTTCCTTAAATTTTCACTTTCATCCTTCAATTTATTAATTTGCTAGATAAGGAGGTCAATTCCAAGTTTACTTGGTAAAGAGACATCTTCTTGTGTATTTATAATCTCTTCCTTTTTTTGTTGTTACTTCAGTTCCTTTAATTTATGTCAAACAACATGGACCTCGGGTGTTTGGGTATTTTATTTCACAGATTATTCTTGTTTTTCTTCATTTTTTTTGTCCCATGGACTCCTTTGGCTTTATTATATCAGTGCACTCCTAAAATATTGAGGTATCTGATAGTGTAATAGTTACCCACACTCTCTTCTTGGGATTATTTCCACCCAATGGCTACTTCAATTGCCTATTTTTCACCCCATTTTGTACAAGAGTATGTTTCTTAGATGTTTCCTTGGATTTCCTCACCATTTCTATTTTAGAAACCCTTGGTTCAGCGGATGTTGTTTCACATTCCCTTGTTTCAGTAGTCTCTTCCACAAGCCCTTCTTCCTCAATAAGGAATCCATAATTACTACTCTCAGATTGTCCATTGTATATATCCACAAGTTCTGTAATGTGTGCCCTTTTTCCTCAAAACATTTTCCCAACAAACGTTCTTATGGAATTCCATCTTTCAAAGTTTCTGTAACAAGTTTATGAAGTGAAGTCATTCTAATTTTTCCAGGAGGTGTAACCGCTCCATATTGTCTACGAGATGTAACTCCTCTATTTTTTGGTGTTGTTTTGGTACTTTCCTCTTATAATTCACCTTCACTTTACGTTATTTAAGGGGTTGGTACATCTAACCCTACTAGAAAACCAATCCATGTCCTTCCATGTTGTTGTAATTGTGATCTGCTTAATGAGTGTGTGGTTTGTTAAGCAAGCCTTTGGATGCTTTTCCACATGCACCACATTTTTCCTATGTTGTAAAGACTTCAGTACATAATAGAGAAAATTTATAAACTATCCATTACGAAGATGTGCCAATAACTAGAAATGATAATTGAATAGTTTCCTGAAACACCCCTTACAAGTAATGAACTTATGAATAAACAAATCCACATCATCCCATAGATGAAGAAGGGATTTTTTTATCAATACCCCGCCCCCACACCCCCTTTACTCCTTTCTTTCACTCTTGGATGTAATAATGTTTCCTTGAGAATTCAAAGGTAATATATTCATTGAAACCTTGCACCATCTCAAAGTGAACTAACCACGTTACACTTTGAAATATTTCTAGGTTTTTGGATGGTGAAGGAGTGCATGAATGGAGTCATGTTCATGATGCACTTCTACTCATCGCATGGCTTCTTAAGGGACTATTATTACTCAAAAAGTACTCATAAATATTTACAGGGCCACACCTGGAACATGAAATCACATGTTGTGGTAGAGAGTATCAATCAAAGAGAATTTGGAAATAGGTAAAAATAGTTATGTTACCCCTTTTTCATTGAATCTAGGATTTTCACGATAAATGAAAATTACCAAGAATTATTTCTAGTAGTCACATCGATTTTCAATACTGATAGTAGATTAATGGCATAAATGAGTGATTACTAAATTAAGATAAAGTGTATATCCATAAACCAAGTTGTAATTACCTAATTGGGGTGAATTTATAGTGTATCGTACTATAGATACTGTACACTCATCCCCCCCGCACCCCCCAAATTTAATTATAAAAGTCATCCTCGGCATGTGTGTTAGAAAAGGTCATATCATCTGTTAAATCCAAATCATACGAGTAAATGAAAATCAAATAGACCACATGTTGGGTTACCATTATGATGATGTAGGGTTGTACAAGGAAAGTGACTTAATCAATGATGTATGATGTCTCATGTGTGGCACATTCCAAATGATGAAATTGAAATAATGTGGTGAAGAACTTATGTGACATTAGGATCAAGTGTATCAGTTCCAAGACTATGTTGTCAAATATAAAGGTACAGGAGTAAGTTTGAAATATTGTGATAGAAACCAAGTAAAAATATCATTAATTTGTATCGACAGTAGCAATATGAAAGTATGGAGATAACTTGTCCGTGTAATTAGTTGTGTCATCATGATCTTGAGGAACTGTAACACTTAAATATGATACATGGAAATTTATGATGAGTTTCATAATGAAGTTTGTAACAAAAAAAAAATTTAAGCAGTAATTCAATTACAACCAAGAATAGGTATTAAAGTGTTGTTACAGAGAAATGGAAAAGTTGCATTGACTGCCAACAAGCTAGTTTTTAGTCACAATAGGCATCTAATAGCACCCCAAAGGGGTTTTCACCATTAGACAAAGTTATTTTCTTTACTTTTTCATCTAATGGCACCCTATAAGGGTTTTCACCATTGGATATTTTACTATTTTTTTCTCCTTTTTTTATATATTTTTTATTTTATTTTATTGATAAAACTAAGTGGCTATCAGCAGAGGAATAGTTTCCCCTACGCTAACAACTTCAAGATTTGAATTTTGATTTGAGACAATGTTGAAAAATTAATCCCTAGAGGTAGGTTTATGATACAAAGTGATACGGTGTCTATTAACAAGAAACAAACTTGGGAATCATCAATGGTTGTCAATTTTATAGTCTCGTTGTCAAAGATTGCTTCTATATCATAAGGAATTAACCACCTAGTGCCCTTGAAATATTTAAATTTGGAATCATATAACATATCCCAATAACAAACTAGAAACAACTTCTTCTTAATAATTTTTTCATGCCACTTGGCATGTTGTTGCTAAATTATATATGTCCATTACACAACATCCAATCGCCTCTCATCCAATTAATTTAGTTATTCTAGCTGATGTCTATCAGTTATAGTCAATTTTAAATCCACTTCCAAGTTAGTTCTAAGTGTTTTGACTTAAAATTAAATGGGAAATATATGATTCTTACCAAATACTAGTTCATAATGAGATAATCCTATAGTATTTCTTCAAGTAGTATTGTAATCCCATAATACTTTAGAAAAGCTATCCACCCAATCTCTTTGATGGCCTATGAAAGTCTTCATGTGAATAGCTTCATGTACCTTATTGGTGCTTTCCACTTGCCCAATCACATGTGGATGGTAAGGTGAAATCAATTTTTCATGAATCATATACTTTCTAACAAGGTAATATATTGTTCAAGAGGTGAATTGTGCTCCTTTATCTGTAATTGTCTCTTTTGGTACTCCAAACCGAGCAAAAAAAAATTCTAACAAAACATATGAAACGTCAAATTTAGTTAGCTTGGCGAGTGATATGACTTCCACCCACTTAGTGACATAATCTATGCACACTATAATATAGGCCTTTTTTTGAAATTGGGGATTAATTGGTCCCACAAAATCTAAATCCCATCTCTCAAAAGGTTCCCCCAGTAGCTAAGGTTGTAATGGAATCTCATATGATTGAGTAGGATGACCCATCCTCGGATAGTTATGACATCCTTGCACATATTTGTTTGCATCTTAGAACATAATAGGCCAAAAATAACCCATCCGCAACACCTTCTAACATTATCTCCTATCTTCAAAATTCCTTCCACATGGTCGATCATGACAGACTTTAAGGATGTCATGAACCTCATCGTTCTTCACACATATGGCAATCTAATGATCAAAACTAGTTTAAATGAGGTTCCCATCCAGCTATAAATACCATGCACTTTGATGGACAATATTTTATCTTCGCTTGGAGAAATATGATGAGTAATATTCCCTATAGCAAGGTAATTTGCAATGTATGCTTACCAGGGTGAGTAAGTGGATACTGCAAAGAGACACTCCTTTCATAAAATAAACGTTAATATGAAGATCATCAATAATATGAGTCAATCTAGAAAGAAAATATGCAACAACATTATCATCCCCAGGTTTATAAATAATGTTGATATCAAATTCTTTGAGTAATATCAAGAACATAGTAACACTAGAATTTGTAATTGGATTATTCATTAAGAAACATATAGTTGAATGGTTAGTATGCACAAAATTTTGATAACTAGTGACGTAGTGCCTAAATTTATTGATAACATGAATAAAAACAAGAAACCCATTTTTTGTTACTGTATAATTAACCTCTGTGGGATCCAAGTTCTTATGGATGTAATAGATGTCACATGGATTGTTTTCCTCTTATTATCCAAGCACAACTCCAATGGCTCTATCGGAATCATCAGTAGAGATGTGGAATGAAAAATTCCAATTGGGTCCCCTCAAAACAAGTGTTGTTGTTACACATCTCTTCAATTCTACAAAAGCGTCATTACACTTGTTAGTCCATTCAAACTCCTTACCTTTTGTTAGCAGGGAAAATAATGGAAATGCAATTTTGGGATTTTTTTTATATAAACCACCTACAATAACATGCATGACTCAAAAAATATGTACCTCTATCTACGTTTCAAGAGTAGGAATTTCTAGAATTACCTCTACCTTTGTGATAACGCTTCTGCGAGTCTGCGGGTTTAACGCTGTGGCTCCAGCTACTGCGAAGAACATCCATTCCATTTCCAATGTGTGATCGTGTATTTTCCGCGTATCAACTAACCGCCCGTCGCTAGTTCCAATCTATCTTCGTCCGGATCTCTTCTGCGAGTCTGCGGATCTATCTTCGTCCGATCTCTTCTGCGAGTCTGTGGATCTCTTCTGCGGATCTATCTTCGTCCGGATCTCTTCTGTGAGTCTACGGATCTCTTCTGCGAGTCTCTTTTGCGGATCTCTTCGAAAAATAACTTCTATACTCTCCGCGGATCTCTTCTGCGTCTCTTCTGCGGATCTATCTTCGTCAGGAAGAAATTAGGGTTTAACGTTGTGGCTCCAGCTACTGCGAAGTTAACTCCCGTGCCTGTGGAGTCTGAACGGTTTTTAATGTGCAGATACGGCTCTAAGAACGGCAGATTGGAAGCTTGTGCTGGCAAACAAAATTTACAAGATTAAAACGAAAGAAACTAAACCCGTAAGCTCCTCTTCTGCGGATCTCAGAAGTCTCGGTGGCTCAGATCTCGGCATTTTGAGACAAGTATATATTCCTGACTCCTCTCCAGCAGTGCTCCTCTTCTCCTCTCTTGAGAAGTCTTGGTTCTCTTGAGCAAGTAAAATATGGCTCCGAGCTTCGCAAAAATCACTGGTGGCTCATCCGCCTCTAAAGGGCAATCTCCTGCCCATATCGTGAGTGAAGCCCCAGCTCCCACTATTCATGTGGTCCAGGACTCACTCGATGAAGCTTTGAAGTTCTCCGAAAGTGCCCTAATTTTCCGGTTCAATGGTTTTTGTCCGCGGCTTATAGCACTCCACAATTGGATCTCGGAGGTATGGAAGCCTATCATTTCTGATGTAATTAATATCTACCCCTGTGCTAGAGGTTTCTTTATAGTAGATTTTGAAAATCCTGAAAGCAGAGAATGTATTCTAGACTCCGGCCCTTGGTTTTGGGAAAAATCAGGCCTATTCATGAAGCCATGGAACCCATCATTCGATCCCTCTACAGCAGTGATAACCTCAGCACCAGTTTGGGTGAGATTGCCAAGCCTACCCTTGCATCTCTGGAATCTCTCCTCGCTAAAAGCCATCGGAAATGCAATTGGGAAATTTTACTGCAGGTGCTCAGAAACAGAGGAATATGCCAGAACCACCTATGCACGCATCTGTGTGGAAATGGATTTCAGCTCCGGATTCCCAGCTGAAATAAACCTAACAAGTAAAGACTATGTGTGGAACCAGAAGCTTGATTATGAAAGTGTCCTCTTCAGATGTTGATCATGCTTTGAGTCGGGGTATCTAGCCAAAAATTGCCCAAAAGCCTCTGAGAAAAATTTTGCTAGAAAAAACCACCACAGATCTACATGGTGGGAAGGAGCTCAAAAAGAACACTACACTATCATCAAAGAAGAAGAATATTCTAGAGAAAATGAGTCACAAGAAATCAAGGAAGAAGGAAGCAACTCTCAAAACAAGCAAGGAGAAAGCCCGCCCCAGCAAATCAACAATTGTGAGGATTTGAATACCACAGAAAATAAATCTTCATTTAACAGCAAAGCAGATCTCCTAAACCAAACTTCTTCTCCGACTATTTTCAAAAGAACGAACACAATAGATCGCGAAGTTAAGACACCAATGTCCCAAGAACCAGAAGAGATGAAGGAGATGCAAGACAAAGGATGTTGGAAGACCGTAGAGAAAAGAAAGAAAGCTATAATACCAATCTCGCCAAGAAAGACGAGGAGCCAGACAAGTAAAAATTAAGAAAATTGTAGGTCCGATAGACCAATTTGGTCTGAGTGGACGTTAACCATCATCATCATCAACATCATAAACTTGAATCCCTGTAGTAGACAGATAGTGACCTAAAACAATGCTTTTAGTCATCATCATATAACTTTATTTAGTGTTGAGACAAAGGTGGGTCTATATACAATGCTCAAGTGCTTTTCAAGGATGTGTAAGGCTTCATCAAAATCATCCTAGTAGGGCGTAAAATCATCAATAAAGATCCCAATGATTCATTTACCATGTTGGAAAAAGGTGCTAACACTGCTTGCTAGAACGTTGCAGGTACATTTCAAAGTCCAAAAGATAGGATGCTATAAGAAAATCTACCTTAGGGGCAAGTGAAATTATTTGTTTCCCAGTCTTTAGGATCATTTTGTATCTGATTATATCCACTAAATCCATCCAAAAAAGAGAAGAATTTCCTACTAGACAAAGAGTCTAGGATCTGATCAATAAAGGGTAATGGGAAATGGTCCTTTTGAGTGGCTTTATTCAACTCACTATAATATACACAAATTATGCACTTTCCATTTTTCTTATGAACAATAACAAGTGGAGATATCCACTGGTTGTTAGAAATAGGATAGACGAAATTTTCATCTAAGAGTTTCTAAAGCTCTTCCTTGACAATGCTTTTTAATGTTGGGCTCATTATTCCTTGAGGTTATCGGAAGTTCGAGATCCTTCCCTAAAATAAATGTGATGAGTACACAAAGTAGGATGGATACCTTTCACGTCTTTATAGTCCGACACAAAGGCTTATTTATTATATATGGGTAATAGCGTTATTTTTCTCTTTGCTCAAGGGATAAATTAGGGTTGATAGTTAGGGTTTTCCCAAGCTAAATTTCTATTTGTACACCCTTAAGGCTAGGAGTAGATGGTATTCCCTATGTAACAGGGTCATCAATATTTTATTTCAAATCGGATTTGTCTATAACAAAACTCAACAACCAAGATGTGGGTGGTTTAATAGCAGAAGGATAATTGTTAAATATACTAATGACATTATCTTCAATCTCATTTTCAATATACAAATCCTTTCCCATAGTGAGTAATGGACGTGCATCAACTTCTTCCTAGTTGGGTCAAACCATGAAGGACTCTCAAATTTAGAACTTGGTTTAACTGGGGGTAAAGAACAAGGTCCCATTAGAGAAATTGTGAGATAAAAAATGGGTCTCAAAACAAAAATAACTTCATAGGAACAAATACAATTCAATATGATGATGTCAACCATGGGGAGTGATTCACCACATTCGAAGTAAAAAATTAAAAGGATAAAAAATAGAAAAATAGAAAAACTAATTTTTCAACACATATTTTCAACTTATGTCCCTATGATTTTTCTGATTTTTTTAGCAGGAGCATTCATTGGATGCATAATATAATTTCCAAGGAGTACACATGTTGCATACTTTGGATGGACCCTACTACATGAAAAAATGTGAAATATCAAGTATGCAACATGGGTACTCCTTGGATTAAAAATTAAATTTTTCATCCAATAAATGCTCCCACCCAAAAGTTGAGTAAAATCATAGGGAGATAGTTGAAAATGTGAGCTGAAAAAAAAAAAGTAGTTTTTGATGTTTTCCCTCCAAAACTTGATGAGGTAATCTAGTATTACTTTGTTATTTTCACTCTTAATATTCCTGAGGGCACTTTTATTCCTCAAAATTTCTTTATTTTTGGTAGTTTGACCATCAGAGAGAGTGATATAGCCAGACCTACATCCAATAAAGGCATCAGCAATAGCCAACCATGGTCTACCTAGAATTAAAGGATGTCCACCTAAGCATGTTCTACACTAAGGCACCATGAACTCTACTAGATATTGCTAGGAATCTACTTAGATAATGAAATTCTCCAATATTCCTTCTAATCAGATTCTAGACTGATTTACTAGTTCCAAAACAACAAGGTTTAGTCTCATATTGGTAAGCCTAAGTAGCTCTACAATTTCTATGGTTATTATGTTGATTTCTGCGCCTAGATCAATCAAGGTGTTCCAGAGAGTTGTTCCACCAATGTGAACAACTACAATTGGGTTTTTGGGATTGTCATACTTGGAAGGTGAATTATTCCCCAATATCAATTCTGATAATTTCTCAATAACATGCATAGTAGGGGGATCTCAAGGTTTCCTACCAAGTTTTTTAACACACATCTCCTTTAATATTTTGGCATAAATCGGGACAACTTGTATTGCTTGAAGTAAAGGGATCAAAACATATAAGTTCTCTAACTCCTTTAGGAAGTCAAACTCAACTTGAGGGGTATTCTCGACCTCAATTAATATTTTAGGGTAAGGATGGCACCAAGAAGTATCATTTCTAGTTGTTGTTACAAATTTCGTAGTTGAAGTAATTTTTTTATCATAGTAGTACTAGTTTTTTGAGACAAGTTGAATTTTGATGTATTTATCACTGAAAAATAGTCTCAAAAGATTTGATATGGATCATAGAAGCCTTAATTCAATTAGTAGTACTAGTTGTTAGAGCAATATTGGTATTAGTTCCAACTGTTACAACTTCATCAAGTATTTTAGCACCAATAGTAACATTGTTTGTTACAATTTGCTTTTTTTCTAAAGATCCTTGAGCTAATTTTTGTTCCCTCCATAGTTTTTCTTCCTCATTCTCTATTATAACAGGGGAAATAGTGGGGATCACTAGCCTTCCTAGATGTACTTGAATCTCATTACATTCCACTGGACAATTGCATTAGGTAGGGAGAATTAGAGTTTTAACCTATTGTATTGCCTTATTATTAGGGTTAGGGTTGGGTTGTACATGTAGTTGAGGACTGCTCATAGGTACATTATATGGAAGATGTAACTTTTGTTGTTGCATTGGGATTTGTAGAAGCATCTGGATAAGGGGAACTAGCCCTTGCCATGGCTAAGGGCATGAAAGTATAGGTCACCATGGTGAGGCTATAGGGTATTGAACCAAGGGATGGTTGAAAGGCTACCAGTGAGCTACTAAATATTTCAATTATTGGGGTATATCTATCGAATTATACATACCATATCAAGAATTGAGAGAAGAGAAGGGTTCTTGCACCATACTTGATGAACTCAGTTGCCGATGATTTTTAGTACCAATAAATTATTTTGCTTCAACATCCCCTCCTACTTCCTTGTATATTTCCTTAAGTCTAGGTAATGAGGGGAATTGTTCTGTAGAGTGGTACCTGTAACATTTGGTACAATTATTAAGTGTTCATTCCCTCAAAGGGTTTTTCTTCCTCCCACGAGAGTATAAAATGGAAAATTTTTCTCTACCTCCATCTAATTTATCTTTCCTTTAAATACATGTAACTGAGAGAACTTCGAGCTCATGATATAAGTTTTAGAATTCTCTAGCAAATTCCTAATATCTTCTCTTGTTGCTCCATTGTTACCTAACTTTAGAATCCTGGTAGAGGCATGATCTGCCAAGGTCTAATTTTGAGTACAGGGTGTAGGTAGTAAGAGAATTACCTGTATCTTTGCTGGATCTACCTATATCCCTGCTGCAGAAATGTAATGTCCTAGGATTACGCATTATGTCATCATCATGTGACACTTCATATTGCTTAAACACAGCCTAGTAGCGATGCATCATTTCAAAACCTTATCTAATGTTTGTAGCACTTGATCAAAGTCATCCCCATACAGGGTAAATTCATCTATGTAAACTTCAAGTCCTTCATTCATCAGATCAACAAAAATGTTGAGTATAACTCTTTAAAATGTAGCTGGGGCATTGCATAAGCTAAATGGTAACACTCTGTAAGCAAATGTACCCCATGGATGGGAAAAGGTTGTCTTGTATTTTTCTTCAGGGGTGATTTGAGTCTAATTGTAGCTGCTGAAGCCATCTAAAAAGGAAAAGAACGGCTTCCCTGCTAGAGTATCAAGGACATGACCAATAAATGGAAGAGGGAAGTGATCTTTCTATGTTGCCTTGTTCAATTCCTGAGAATCCACATAGATACAATACTTCCCGTTTTTCTTGGGGTCAACTACCAATGGAGAGACCCATTTGCTATCTGAAATGGGATAAATGAAATTCACGTCCAGCAACTTCTATAGCTATTCTTTTAGAATGTCCTTGAGATACGTATTCAACCTCTACTAAGGTTGCTGGATAGGATGAGCATCCTTTTCGGTGTAGATATGCTGTGTACATAATTGTGGGTCTATGCCCTTCATATCAAGATAGTCCCAGGGAAAAGCCCCTTTATATTTTTGCAGGACTTGAATGAATTTTTGTTGTTAGTCACTATCTAGGATATCATTAATATTTAAAATGTTGCTTGGTTCAATTTCAATAGGCTTACTATTATGAATAGTAGTTGTCTGGATATGCTGATCATCAGTGTATTTCAAAGGGTCTTCCAAGGTTTCATTGTCAAGAATTAATTTTAATATTTGAAATTTTACATTATTCACATTAGCTAGCTAATTGATAAAGTTGTCGATAAAATCATCTTCAGTCTGATCCTTGAATTCAAGTGCCTTTGCTACTGTAAGAGGTGAACGAATGTTTTTTTCCAGGTAAGCAAGTGCTTGTTTATGTATTTTTATAATGGGCAGACTTGGTTTGGTAGGAGGATATAAAACAAGATTTTTTACAGCATCCCCTTTAACAATGGTCATGTTTCCTTCTCAGCAGCGTATGTAAGCATCCGTTGTTGCCAATAAAGGTCTGCCCAAAATCAGAGGGTGCCCATCCAATCAACTCTTTGGGTTTAGAATGAGAAAATCTACTAGATACTCCCATGAATCGATAGAAATTGTAATATCGTGTAAAGTTCCCTTTGGCCTTACCATCGAATGATCAGTAAGTTCTTGCAGGGTGGTGGTTGGTTCCAGAGCTGTAATACCAAGTGTCTGATAGGTTTCTACAATTAAGATGTTAATCGCTGCACCCAGATCAACTAGTGTGTTTGGAAAGGAGTGGCTATATATTTGAACCGTAACTATGGGATTTCCAAGATCTTCATACTTTACCAGAGTTTCCCCTCCCAAGAGCAAATCAAACAAGGTCCCTACAACATGAGTAGTGGCTGAAGCTTTTGTTTTCCTCACAAGCTTCTTCACACATAGCTCTTTAATAATTTTAGCATAAATAGGAATATCTTGGATGACCTGGAGGAGATGAATTTTAATACAAATATTTTTTAGTTCCCCAACAAGATCAAATTCTGGATAAACAACTAGTTCAGGCATTTTTAACCTTTTGGGGAATAGGGGAGAAGTAATTATGAGTTTTTTAAGGTCTTTATGCTCATCTGTATCTTCTCCTTGTTTTATTTCTATGTCAGTCACAGTTGATGGTGTATGTATAGGTGGGGTTTCTAACTCAATTGATGGTTGGTCTTTGTTTTACACAGGGGTGATGATGCATCCTGACCTCAATCTAATTTCATTACATTCTTTTTGTTCAATGTCATAGTCTGAGCTTTTGACAATTTCCACCTGTTGAACTAGTCTGTTATTAGGATTCAGATTCAATTGAGATGACAATTGAGGACGTAGGAGGGGCTGAGGATTTTTCTATAATAGATATGGAGTTGATAATGTAGGTTGAGGTTGAGGACCTATCCCCATAGGTGTATTGGATATCCATAAAGGTTGCTACCAATTCAGAGACTAGTTCAAATTTTGAGAAGTAGAGGCAGGGCACTAGGATGGATATGGATTACCTTGCCAAACAGAAGTAAAAGGAGAATTTGGTCAGCCATTACCCAGAAGGATTGAGTTAGCAAAGGAGTCATAGGAAATGGCTAGGATTACCAATTCGAGTAAGATGATTGGCGATGCCATGCTGCCCTGAGGTTTTTTTGTTGATTAAATGACGAAGAAGGAAAGAATTGGGATGTGTCTTGTGACATACCTGTGGGTTTGGCCTACCACTATCGACGTTGCTTCATTAAGTATACGGGATCTATCTCTTCTTCTGGTTCTTTGAAAACTACTTTCAATCGTAGAAGTGATGGACATTGTTCAATGGTGTGGTCCATGGTGTAGATGGCACATGTCTAGACCATGTCCAATGGCCACTCCCGTTGGCTATGTTCCTTCCAACAGTGTGGGTAGAAAACGACCAAGTTTTGTTTTGTTAAGGCTTGTTTTTATTTAGCCTGCAAGATGTCCAGCTGCGTTGTAAGGGTGCCCAGGATATCCATCTTGAAGTCTTCCATGAGGTTACTGATTTCCATTCTTGCTACGCCTCCACTATGTGGTTTTCTTCCTCTGGTCATAGGAGATCAGCTTCCTGACCTAGTGCGTGTGCTACCTCACGAACACTTGATATACAAGTGAACAATTTCATCGTAATCTTCTTGAGAAATATCTCTTTTCCCCATCAAATTTATAGTTTCTATACATTATGTGGTTTTCTTCGTCTGGTCATAGGAGATCAGCTTCCTGACCTAGTGTGTGTGCTACCTCACGAACACTTGATATACAAGTGAACAATTTCATCGTAATCTTCTTGAGAAATATCTCTTTTCCCCATCAAATTTATAGTTTCTATACATTCTTATTTCATTCCCTTAATTAAGATAACTCTCAGGACTTCTTTTGGTAAAGTGGTGTGAGGGGATCTCTTCAAATTATAGTGAAATCATTTGACATATTCTTCTAGAGTTTCATTATCCTTTACAGCCCTCTTAAAGATTTCATCTTTTAATTCCCTAGTCTTGCAGAAGTCTTGGTACCTTATGAGGAAAGAAGTTTTCATTTCATCCCAAGAGTTAATAGTACGTCCGCCTAAACCAATGAACCACCTCAAAGTTGCTCCTTTTAGAGTACAAGGGAACAATTTTAATTTTTGAGGGTCGGTGGTATAGTCATACCCTCTACAGAGGACATCAAACTCAAATAAGAAGGCATCCAGATCCTCTCTTATCATCCCATGAAAGATTGGGATGCTTTGTAAGGGAATAGCTTTCATCGGGTCGTTGGCCACTTCATTGATTATGGGGTATTCCAATGTCAAGGTCTGACCTTGAGGTGGTAGATTCACCATTTGGTAAAAAATATACCAATATCCCTCTGGGATTTTAGTGGGTACTATTTGAGTAAGCAGAGGATTCCCAATCCGAGTTAGTTTTGCAGCATTGCCTAGATCTAGGATCACAGGAGATCCGTGTTCAGACAACTGTGGTCCTGTCTTAGCAATTCCACTAGTTTCTCCCTCTCCTTCTCTTAAGTTGTACAATTTTCCCTCTTGTAGAGGATTAGAATGTAAATTTGTTGTAACCTGAAAACTATGTTCAGATCCTCCAATTTGGCTATGTATCTTAGTGTAAGCTGTAGATAGTGAGCCCACTACCTGAGGGATTACAATAGGGCTTTTCCCAGATACAATTTGGAATCCTACTGATGCTTATTTTCTTTTCTTACAATTTCATCTATAAAAATTGTTCTCCTAAGGCTCACCAATCCCTTGGGTTTTGTGGATTTAGGTGGGGGGTTCTAATCTTTTTCTATCTTTTTATTCCTAGTCATTCATAAAAAATCTATTCCTATTTAACCTCTATGCAATTGTTAAAAATAGGGCTAAGGAGAAAGCACTTTACTTGCCAGTTATGTAGTTTCTTACCTCTCATTTTTAAAACCTAGCTTTTTTACAACAAGCTAGAAGAAATCACTTTGAAACACTCTCCCTGGCAATGACGCCAAAATGTTGGTGCACTAATCTATCTTATAACAAGCAATCTTAATACCTACATTAATCATCAACCCAGGGCAAGTCTTTTATTTTAAGAGTGTCAGCACTATATATGCAGTGAGTTCAGAGGTCAGCTCATAATGAGAGAAGTTTGAATCATTCCAATTGCTAATGTCTATCTCTTTAAATTCAATCCAAACAATTCTGAAAGACATTTTTATCACACTTGCAAGGCTAATTAATCTATTCTGTAAGAAACTGAATTAGAATGCAAATACAAAGAACCACTCTGAGCAATCTAATTTGTATTGAAACTAATTCATTTATCATGAAGGAAAGCTATAACGATTGAACAACAAATAACCATATAAACATTCCATGGAAAGCAATCAACTCTGGGATATACGATATCATTACCTTAGAATGAACATTGATCTAATACTGAAATTAACATGAACAATTCAATAAA
This sequence comes from Pinus taeda, assembly GCA_000404065.3. Lineage (NCBI taxonomy): Eukaryota > Viridiplantae > Streptophyta > Pinopsida > Pinales > Pinaceae > Pinus > Pinus taeda. Next base: position 278,791 of record APFE030218021.1, on the reverse strand, counting down.
GAGTATCACGCATATACAACACACATCTAAATCTAGAATTTTGAATGAACAACAAATGCAAATTAGAATCATCAATCCTCACAGTAATCAAAATGATGCTAACTTTACAAACTAACAATAATAAATAGTTATGGGAATAAACATAAATAATTATAACACAATTGAAGCATAAGATCTTCTATTGACTCGGCCGAAAGTCTCCAAAAGTCCCCATTGTTAGACATTCAGAATACGATTATGGATGAAACACAATATTCTTCATTAAAATTAATAACAGAGTTATAGCATCACCATGATGAAAGTATTATATGTCCAAAAAGAATAGTTACAATCTGCGAATTCCTAACTAGTTGTTCAGTTCACCTTATGACTTTATATAACTTTTGGAAAAGTAAATTGATAGAAGTGAATCCTCAAGATTAGGGGATCCTGAGGATTTCACAACACTTGATCTGATTTCATCATAGAGTAGCATTAGTCGTCCTAGTATTCCGTTGTCTTCCATACTCAAGACACTTTCTTTATTCCTTTAGTGGTTGCTGTTGTTCTATCGATTGAAAAACAATCATCCAATCCACGTCCCTGCATATAAAGATAGTGGAAGTCAGTTTGTCATGCCCAAATTTATCTAATTTGTCACTAATTGATTTTACCCAACTTATGTTATTGTTTCCTCTATTTTATCCATAAAATGAAGATAAACATGTGAAGATAAATGTTCAGTTAAGCTATTTACGACGAGAAAACATACATTTTCCTTCGCCCAACAACAATAATCATCATCCTTGATCCATATTAATATAAATGAACAATAAAGAGCCTAGATCCATCATAACCATTACCTAGATCCATCTTAAATAGAAATAAGCATCAAAAAGAAATTTGATAAAAGAAAGACACAAGAAACTACTACGAATGATGCATTGATTTAGTGTATATGTTTATTTCTAATTCTATTTGACTAGTGACACTTGATGCATTGATTTTAGTGTACGTATATGTTAATTTATGATCTGATGTACATCTAAATGGTTAATGTGCAATATTGTCAAAGTAACTAGATTAATGATGAACCCAATAAATGGGTAATTATGTGGGCTCATTTTGCCTTCTAACATAGCTTAATCCACCATTCTCATTAGTTTATTTCATGTTTTTTTATTATATTTATGCTAATAGAGTGAGTTGGGTTGGTCATTATGCCTTGAAGTCTAATGTCTATTCAATGCAGATATTTGGTTAATTTTGGAGACAAAGTCAAAGATTTAATGAACATTTCGCAGCAAATATTTGAAGAAGACAAGGGAGAGGATTTATAGGAGGGTTCCCCCCTCATTTATGACACCCTACTTCAAATTCTCCTTCAAAAATCTCGGAGCACAAGCAACAGCCACATCAATGCACCAAAGAGGCAGTCGAGCAAGTGGAGGATAGCTGTTGTCTATCTCAAGTTTTGGGAGCCAAGCCTCCCTAATTTTAAGGGAGTTGTTGGGAGCTCTAGTTGTATAAGTAGAGAGGCCTAGGGCCTCATTAGGTTGTTGAATATTAGTAAAATTTTTGAACTTTTATTGCATTTTTTCCCTACTCAACTTCGAGCTTACTTTTGTAGATAGTTTCATATAATCTTCTTGTTATTTTGATAATGAAGATGAGATTGTTTCTAAGCTAGCATTGAGTTACCTCAAAGGGTTGAAGCTCTTGTGTTAGGGCCCAATCCAAGCAGCCAAGAACCTCTTGTTTTGTATTTATATGATTTTTTTTCAGTTTATGAATTAGTTGCAGTTGGATAGATTTCTTTCTTAGTTAAGAATAGGTTGCTTTTGGTGATTTAAAAGGTTTTTACCATTTTAGTTTGCTATAGCAGGTTAAACAGGGATAGAAGAAGATACAAGAAGTCCATCAACAAAGCCTTGGCCTCCTTTCTCCCCTTTGGGGCCATGAATTGAGGCCAAGACCCTCTTGTTGCCACAAAAAACATAGATTTGTCTTTCCGATAGGATCTCTAGTGATGTAGTTTGTTAGAAGGTTAATGATTTTGTTGTAGATCTATTTCACCATGTTCATTTCTGTCTTTACAAAAAATTTCCTTACATGTTTTCCTTCCATATAGCATTGTTCAACATTTACTTTCCTAGATCAGAATTTAGACTAGCTTGATGAATAGTTCTGTTTTTTAGTGTAGCTAGTTTATTTGCTTGCTTAGTCTCAGTGTTTGATTTCCAGTTATCTTACAGTACATCTCTACTCACAATAATTCAACCAATCATCCATCACTATATTTCTTTGATCCATATTCCACAGGTCATCCAAACTCCCTCCTAAATCTACCTTAATTTTATGCACTTTTCTCATAAACTTTCATTTCTTTCCTTGAACAAGTCCAACCATCTTTCTATTCCCTAATCCTCCTTGATGAACCTTAGACACTTAAAAAAATCCTCCTAACTATCAAATACCCTTTCCATCCATTTTTCCACCTTCAAAGCCTCTAAAATGGCTCTCGACATCCTAATGTAGACCTCTTGTAGATCCCTTGCAGCCTCCTGTAGATTTTCTTGTAAGTGTCTTTTTGAAGTCGGATTGCAGGGAAAGCCTCCAAAAGGCCACCTGGGACCTCCTAGGACCCCTCCACACCTTCCTACACCTTTGCAAACTCCAAATTCTCCCTCCATTGCCACCTAACCACTACCACATTCACAAACAAATAAATTACATGCATGATAATTTCACCTAAAAATACATAAAAATCCAAAACGATGTTTTTTTCTCATTTCCTTCTACAAATAGATTGAGTGGATTTTGTTTACCTCCTAAGTAGGTAATGGCATTCATTTTATGGTTTTTCATATCTCTTTCTACAAAAGTTGGATTAGCTAGTTAATTAGGGTTTGTTAGGTTTACTTCACATTTCAGTCTTATTTCACATTCTACAAGTAGAGTAGCCTCTGTATAGTAAGCTTTCCTTTCTTTCATCACATATAGAGCTTCTTCTAGAATCCATAGAAGTTGGCTTGAGCTCCTAGTGATCTTGTGCCAGCTGACCAAGTGACAGCCTGTAGTAAGAACTAGTACTTGTGCATACAACACCGTCGCTTCCACATTTGTTACGAACTACCGAGTTGATAAAGTAAAGTCAGAAGCCAAGAAATTGCAGCATTATTGCTGCAATACTGGTGCTCACCACTTTCTGGCACCGTTGCCAGGGAAGTGTCAGTGTATTGTGTGATTACTGCTTTTCTTCTATTTTTGACTGCAACATTCTGCTAAGTAGTTTATTTCAGCAAAAGTAGAGTTGTTGTTTCTTTCAATTCTTGCATTTCCTTGCTTTCATTTCAATTCTGCAATTTCCATTTCAGCAAAAGTAGATTAGTCATTTCCTTGCTTTTAGTTTTTCATTTCATTTGCTTTCATTTTGAATTCTGCAAATTTCATTTTCAGCAACTTCATTTCAGCAAAAGTAGATTGGTCATTTCCTTTCTTTCAGTTCTGCATTTCATTTGCTTTCCTTTTCAGTTCTGCAATTTCATTTCAGCAAGTTCATTTCAATTAGTTTCAATTTGTTTGTTCAATCAATTTCAGTTTTGTAGGTACAAGCAAAAAAAAAAATATTTCCTTTCATGCCCTGTAGGAATAGAGATAATTCAGGAAAATTATGACCCAACACCCCCATCACATCACATAGCCACCCTTCTCTCTTCTTTAGTCATAGTGATCAAGAAGAACCTTTAGATGAACAACCAGAGATATTTGAAGAACCTATAGTGGAAGAAGAAGAAGAAAACATCCCTCCTGAGACAATGGCTGAAAACAGAAATGCTACGGGGAATGGAGGAAGAGTATAGGGTAGCTTTCCCATCTGAGAGACAATGGAGACACTAAAATGAAAAACATAAGCCCTTTAGCCCTACCTCACTTCCATGGATTAACTAGAGAAGATCCTGACACCTTCTTGTTTGAGTTTGTTGTTATCTGTCGAACCTATGACTATGTAGAAGATGAGAAAAAGTTGAAACTATTCCCTTCTACCCTCAAGGATGCAGCATTGCGCTGGTTCATGGGATTACCTAGCAATAGCATCACAAGTTGGGCTTAGATGCAGCAAGCCTTCAATAACAAAAGATACCAAGGAGGAAATCTTCTGAATGACTATGGGAAGTGATGAATCATTGGAAGATTATGTAGAGAGGTTCCAGCTCAATTATAAAAGGGCCAGGTGCACACTTGGCCCCAAATCACTGAAGTTGGTCTTGCTCAGGGGAATTCCGGAAGACCTTTTAGACACCCTCCATCTACTAGGTGGGGGATACATCTACCAACTACCTTATGAAGATATAAAAATTGTTTCTAGAAACCATTCTAGGGCAGCCAGAAAGAGAGGTAGGGGGAGTCAACCCATAGCCAGTACCTCCTCATCTAGTTCATCCATAAAAGGAGAACTTGGACACATGTTGGAAGACTTCAAGAGTTAGATGTTGCAGACTCTTGCCATGCAAATGGATACCTTGCATATCAAAAGGAATCAAGAGGAAGCAGAGAGGGCTTTGGCCCTTTTTTATCCTAGGTGCACCAGGAGGCATCCTAGGAATGAATTTCCATTAAACTCCATAGAGGTTTGTTTAGTTTGTGAAGAAGGTCATTTGACAGATAAGTGCCCTTCCTTTCCCGGACTTAAAGCTGTGTACCAAGGGGCCGAAGGAGTCACTTAACCACTCTATTTCATGAACCAAAGGAGACCACATGGACCTAGACCATACCAGCAGGGGATGCAAGGGACATCTCATGCATACTACAACCCCAACCAAGCCACTTCCATACCTTCTTGGGGCCCCCCTGCTCATCCTTCCTGGTCCACACCTCCTCCTTGGTCCTATCCATCTCAATATCATGCCTAACTAGCTGCTCATGCACTTCAATCCTATGCTTAGCCACAACCTTAGTGGAATGCATCTCATCAGGGATGGAGGCCCCAGTACAAATCTCCTCCTGCTCTTTTGCCTCCACCACCTGCTCAACCAAAACGATTGCCTGTTGCTCCACTAAGGAAACCCTAAGTTCCTGCTCAACCGAACCCAAACTTGAACAACAGACATGCCTAGCAAGTATATAGCGAGGAAACATCATGCCCAAATTATGCTGTGGAGATTCAAGAGATTAACCTATGATCTGGGAAGGTTCTCCTAGATAGCCAGCCTCCCCCTCAGGAGGTTGAGGAAGATAAAGAGGAAAGTGAACCGAAAGCAATTCTACCCTTTCCTGAGAGATTATCTGGGACGACACAACCCACCCTAGAAGAAACTAACCTTTTGGGAGAATTGAAACAGTTATGTGTAAATATACCACTTCTCCAAGCCATAAAGGATGTGCCTATATATAATAAGAAGATCAAAGAGAAGTGCTTTAGGCATCCAGGCAGGCACAAGAGAGATGCCCCTGTTAGAGTCGGTCTGGTCAGTCCTCCGTTAGAGATCAAAACTCTTTATGCATTTCATTTTTAGGAGTCCCGCTCCATTCACCCAGCTGCATTCCGCTATGGGCATGCCATAATTTGGTAGAAAAGGTCATGCTAGTCATTCCCCCTCATGTCTGGCTCCTGCTGGCTTAGGTCTTTTGTCAATGATCACTAAAGTCCATAACAGTCAAGGTCTGGTCCTTTAATGGAAACAAGTCATTTTCGATAAGTAGGTCTAGGGATTAATAAATTTGGTCTTCAATCATGTCCAGTAAAGCCATGCAGGCCAGAGTGAGGCCCTTATAGAGTTATGACTCAGAGAGTTTCATCGTCATGTGGATAGACTTCGACTCTTCTTCAAAACTCTGCTTGGAAGAAAAGTCAAACAGTGTCATTGGTGATAAAATTTTCAAAAAAGTCGTCAGTTCATTTCTTCAGATGCAGTCATGGTTTCCATGGCCAAATGTCCTTTCGTGCAATCCCTGCAAAGAGTGCCGAAAATTTCATCATTTGAGCTAAAGTTTCAAAGGGAAAAGTGAAAATCAGTGTTGCTTTAAGTCAGTGAAAAAGTGTCAAAACATAATAGAAAAATGGGTTTTTGAAGAAATAAAAATTTAACCCATGACTTCCAAGTCTTTATATACAAGTTTCCACCAAAATCAAAGTCATTGTGCAAATCAAGTTCATTGGGAGACATTGCAAAGTGATTAGGAGTGCATCGTGCATGTTCGGAGCAAAGTAGGAGGAAGTTTCCAGGGCGCAGTGCATACACACAGGGGCGCGACACACACAGAGGGCGTGGAGCACATAGAGCCACCCTTCAGTGCATTTTTTCAATGGGTGCGGCGCACACCCAGGGCATAGCGCACACCCGCAAAGGGCCGAAATCGTGCCAAATCACCTCAAATTGCTTGTGAAGCCCCTCAAATTGAAAGGAACATAGAGAGTATGAACACCTTCATGCAGCATAAGACCCCTCAGCCGCAGCTTAACAGCGTGTATCACTTTGCTCTTATCCGGATTTTGGTGGATCATCAGTTGGGATTGCAGGGCATTTCTTGGGAGGACCTCATCTCCCGTGACCTCTTTAGCACTTCACAGGCACTATCAGAGGCAAAGCATGAGATAGGTGGTCCTTCTCATCAGTATGAGCACCATGAGACCACGACTATGCCAGTATTCGTGACATATCAGAGAGGCAGTAGGCACTTGTTTGCAGCAGCAAAGCGAGTGTTATCTCCACTCGGGGCGGAAGGGGCCTCGCTTCTGGCATCGACTACACAGGTACAGGACAAGGGGAAGAGGCCCAAGCATGATGAGGGGCCATCAGGTGAACAGGAGGCTGACTTCATCCTCATTCAGGATGATGATGTAGATGTGGAGAGTGCCCGACTTAGGATGACCATTCAGGAGCAGAACACAGAGATCCAAGACTTGTCACTCAATTTGGAGAGGGCCAAATGGATCATCAGGTATTTGGAGTAGAGGAGAAAATAGCTTGAGGACTAGCATGAGATCATGGAGCTGCAAAGCATCTGTGAGAATCGACAAGCTGCCTAACAAAGGAGGATCGAGCTAATTACCTTGGAGCAAGAGATCAACAATGACCATGAGTCTTGGCTCAAGCGGATCAACATACACCTTGAGAGACTGCTGTAGAAGGCCGATAGAGACAAAACCATACTGAGGAGGATGGTTTATCATTACAGGGCACGGAACTTGAGTTCAACGGCTCAGATAAGGAGCTTGAAGGCAAAATTGAGCAGAGCAACCAAGAGACAAAAGAGGTAAAAAGAGCAAGATCGGCTTTGAATCTTGGTTGAAGCCTCTATGGCCCAGTGTAGTTCCTCTTAGAGAACCTCCAGCCCAAATTTCAAGAAATTTGGGGCAATTTTGGTCACATGGAAATTTTTTGGTCACAACACAGGTTTTTTCTCCCTGTGCGCCATGCCACTAGCGCGACGCTTAGAATTGGGAGCTCCAAATTGGAAATGGCTTGCATTTTTGGATTCAGCATGCTATGACTACTGGTGCTTGGAAAAGAAATTTGGGCATTGATTGAGTCTCCAGGAGGCCAAAAACACCCAAAAAATGGCCTCTCTAACCCTATTTTGACACACAGGAAGCAGTCTTGGGAGAATGAATATTTGGAGGGAAACTGAGCACCAAATTTAGATATTCCACTTAGGTTGGAAAGTAGACAGGCCAGGCTTTTCAACAAGCACACTTGGGCACATGTTGGACTCCTGGAGGTGCCTCAAAACAGCCTCCAAAGTGGCGCATCGCATATAGAAAGTGGCGCGGTGCATATAGGAAAAAAGGCCCAATTCACCTCCGTTTCGCGAAATTTCGATTCGTGACTTTCCACAAGTGGGCCCGCTCATATACACTTCACATTTTCAGCACATAAGGAAAATTTTAAAGTATTTTCACTCCAAATTGGCTTATATCCAAGTGGCAAATGAAGGCAAACAGTCACCCAAGCCATTTGTCATGTTTGTAACGCTGCACCTGTAGCTAATGGTTGGCTTTCCATCTCCATTTTGTAATGATTCGAGAAAATCCCTAACCCTTGGTCGTTCTATCTCCTCATGGCACATTCTAAATATTGTATGCAAACTATTTGCAAAGGGTTGGTTGGCTTGTAACTTCTGGGAGACTGTGGGAAAGAAACTCTGTTTCTTCATTGTATATTTTGACAGGGGATTAAGGAAAGGCAGCGGCTCTGTTTCATGAGATTCATGTGGTTGTGAGTGTAGAAAATGTGTCTCTTATGTTTCATATGTATTTTGTTATGTTTCATAGTTTATTTTATATTCATTTCCAGTGAAATTTTCTAGGTTAGATAAGGTAGAATTCAATTTTATTGCTCTGCCTATGGGAAAATTTCATGTTCAGTGTTCTTTCTTCTGTTGAAAAAGATTCATGTACGTATGCCCTTTTCACCCTCCTAAGCAATCTCTCCATTCCACGCTATTTCAAGCTAAATTGCTACACTTTCCACCTATCTTGCCTCACAAAGTAATATGTGCCTTTGTATTTCGTCCTCTACTCATTGCTGTCCGTTGGTCCCATACCATCCCAGAAACATAGTCATTCATAAAAATTGCTTCTTGTATCCGTATTCACTTACTAGCCTAAGATCAATATTTCATTGTAAGTTGTCTCAGACCATTTCGTTTATCTATTCACTGAGCGTGCCTCGGAGAGAGCCCTCTCCTGTTTTGGTAGGGCTAGCTACCAGACTGAGCGTGGTTTGTGGTTACCCTGAATTTTGCCTTCCTTCAACCTAAGGCGGATTTAGGTGCTAACATAGTGGCAACTCCACTGGGGAACGAAATCGATCCCCTTACTTCGTGATAATTCTAAGCTTTCGGATGATAAGTTTAGGATTTGATAGGCTGAGTGAGTTGGTTGTGTCCTTTGATTTTTCTCAATAGCACGCTGGCTTCTAGAAGATATACCAGGGCTTATCCAGATCCAGATCCTCTGCACATCTACGAAAATCCCAATTTGATTTCAAGAATTCATCATCAAGAGAGCTTTATGTCTCTCGTGTTCAAATCCCATTCATGCCCGGGCATTTTTGAGTATATTGAAGAGCTAGAGTTTGATGAGCAGTTTGAACTGTCGTTGTTCGAAACCAAATCCGAAAGGGTGTTTGACTCTAATGTCCACAATCCATAGTTTCTTGTAGACTTGGAGACGAAAAGGGCTAACCGGTCGATTGATAACTACATTATAGCTCAGCTTCAAGCTCCAATTGCTAGTCCCTTACAAACTATGCACACTCCTCCAACACCTCCAAGGACAAATCCACCGAGAGTGATGGCTGCTCGTTTTGCACCCCTTGTTCTGCCTCAAGTTTTAGATGATGTGCCCATAGATTATCAAAGCAAAATCATGTTTCTTGATGGCACTCATGATGGAATTACTGCTTAGCAACATGTGGACAGAATGGCAGATTTCTATGAACTTCATGAGATCGATGCAGAGAATGTGGCAATGAGACTCTTTGTAGAGACATTTGCAGGTGAAGTGAGGAAATGGTTTAGAGGTTTGTCGGCTGCACGCATCGCTACCTTGGCTGACCTACAAAGACAATTTTTAAACCACTGGGAAGTGAAAAAGAATCCTCTTCAAATTCTGGCTGAATATGAGCAAATCAAAAGAAACGCTGGTGAGTCGGTCCAAGACTATTACATTAGATTCAATTCAGTTTATAACGAAATTCCAGATCATCTAAGGCCACCTGTGGGACTAGCCTTGGTGAAGTTCCCGGATGGTTTTGATGCTGACATGGCTTATCAATTAAGAGAAAGAGAATCGACCACAATGGAAGACATGCAGAAGATAGTGGTCAACGTTGAAGCAAATCTACTGGCCAAGAGGGCTCGAGCAAAGCGAGAGAAAAAGGTCACCGTAAAGGAAGAATCTTCCTCGGTAGATCAACTACTTCGGAAGGTAGAGCAGATGCTTGAAAGGGTGAAACTTGACAAACCGGAGCCACAAGTTAGAAATACTAACTTTCGTGGTCAGCAATAACCACAATATAGAATAAGACAGAGAGATCAGTGAGCCGAAGAGCAGACAACACAACAGCGAGTACAGACACCTTTGCAACAAAATTTTGTGCATGGACCAGAGTCAGATGAGGACAAGAATATAATAGGTGAAGAAAACCATCTCTTTACTCCTGATGGTTTGCCTATTTATCTCACTGTGGATGAGGAGAATGCAGAAAGCTCAGTTGTACACAAAGATGCAGATTTCATTCTAGAAAATGACACCATCTTGGAGGAAGAATCAGATGAGTACCAAAGAGGCTATATGAATGCTCCATCCGCCCAGCAGTAGCGATATTCACTTAGAAATAGAGATGTGCTGGTCAAACCAATTCAGAAAAGGAAGGAGGTTGAGGCATCAAATAATGACTCATCATTTTCACAAAAGAAAGGAAAGGAGGAGGTTGGTCCGGAGAGAAGCAAATCACCATCAACAGAACAATCACATCAGCAAGTTGCATCGAAAGAAAAGGAAAGGAAAGAAATCCCAGTCAAAGAGGTAGAAAATATTCCCGCTTTTAATTTAGAGAATGAGATTTCTAAATTAAAGATATCCATCCCCTTGACTAAAATAATGAGGAACAACAGTTATAGAGGACAAGTATCTAAAATGTTGAATTTGGACCCAATGTCCGACATGGTGAATGTCGAAGATGATCAACCTGAAATGATTTTTGGGCTAGCACCGAATGGTGAGTCTCTTAATAGTGATGTGCCACCTTTTTATATCAGTTTAAGATTGCATGATTTTGTGTTACATAATGCCATGTTCGATTTCGGAGCTTCTCACAATCTCATGCCCAAGGCTATCATGGATAAGATTGGTCTGGACATCACTCGGCAATACCATGATCTCTATTTGTTTGATTCCAGTAGAGTAAGATGTATTGGGCTCATCAAAGACTTGGTTGTGAGTTTGGATCAGCTCCCAATGAAGAATGTTTTGATGGATGTTGTTGTAGTAGATATTCCTCCCAGGTTTGGCATGCTTCTTTCCAGG
>APFE030218021.1:232739-251694 GCA_000404065.3 Pinus taeda | reverse complement strand
GCCTCTCCATTGTTTTGTCTTCTGGGAAAAGATGTCGAGTTCATATGGACTGGAAACTGTCAAGAAGCCGTAGATGCCTTGAAAAGCAAACTTGTGACTGCCCCAATTTTGAGAGGCCCAAACTGGGTCCTACCTTTCCACATTCACATAGATGCCTCAAACAAAGAAATAGGAGCAGCCTTAGGACAAATTGATGAAATGTTACCTTATGCCATATACTTTATAAGTAAAAATTTGTCAAAGGGAGAGTTAAACTACATGGTCACCGAGAAGGAACTCCTAGCTGTAGTGCATTCCTTAAATAAATTCAGACATTACATCACAGGCTATCAAACCTTTGTCCACACTGATCATGCTACAATTAGGTGTTTAATGAATAAAATAGATGTAAATGCTCGCATTATTAGATGGTTGCTTTTACTGCAGAAATTTGATTTAGCCATTGTGGATAAGCCTGTTAAAGAAAATGTTGTTGTTGACTTTTTGTCTAGAGTAAATTTTCCTGCAGGTGAGGAAGGAATGCTAGATGATCAAATGCCAGATGAGCACCTATTTTCTATCTCAGTACTCTCTCCATGGTTTGCTGATATAGCCAATTACTTGGTTTTGGCACAGTTCGCACCACACTTGTCCTCAAAAGAGAAGAGCAAGATCGTGAGGAAAAGTTCCCCTTTCACTTGGATTGGGGCCAATCTCTTCAAACGTGGCCCAGATCAGATCTTGAAAAGATGTGTCAGGGAGGAGGAAGTTTTTGACATTCTTGTAACCTATCATGATGGACCTTGTGGAGGCCATTCTGCAACAAAAAGGAATACCTTCAAAATCTTGCAAGCAGGTTACTATTGGCCCAATCTTCATCAAGATGTGAAGAGATATACCAGCCAATGTGATCGATGAAAAAGGATGGGGAAACCTACTCCAAAGAATGAGATGCCCATGCAACCTCAAGTGACTTTTGAGCCATTTGAGAAGTGGGGCATGGACTTTGTGGGTCCTATCAACCCTCCTTCAAAACAAAGGCAATACATCATTGTGTGCTCTGATTATATGACAAAATGGGTAGAGACAAAAGCAATCAAGGTAGCAATAGAGGTAAAAGTAGTTGATTTTTTGAGAGAGAACATATTCTATAAGTTCAGGAATCCAAGAGAGCTGGTTATAGATCAAGGCAATCACTTCACTTCCAATTTGATCGAACACTTGCTCACACATCATAAAATCAAGCACAGGAATTCCACCCGTTACCATCCACAAGCCAATGGACAGGTGGAAGTCATTAACAAAGCTTTGGAAGGAATTTTGACCAAGGTAGTGAGCAGAAGCAGAAAAGATTGGGTGGATAGACTAGTTGAGGCCACCTAGTCCTACAACACAACATGGAAGACAACCACAAGTTTCACACCCTATGAATTGGTCTATGGGAAGAAGGCTTTGCTGTCAATAGAATTTGAATACAATACACTAAGGATGGCAGCTTAGTTGCACCTACACCTCAGCCATGCACAAGGGGAAAGGCTACTCCAGCTCAATGGATTGGATGAACAAAGATTGCAGGCCTTTCTCCACATAGAGGTAGTCCAGCTTCAAAGGAAAATATGGCATGATCAGAATATCAGGGAGAAGCAATTCCAAGAGGGAGATTGGGCACTGCTCTATGACTCAAGGTATAAAGACTTCAAAGGCAAGCTGAGGACAAGATGGTTGGGACCCTACACTGTGGAAAAATGAATGACAATGGTTCAGTTCTGATCAGAACCATTGATGAGGAAGCCATCCCCATGCTTGTCAATGGACATAGGTTGAAAATTTACAAGAAAACCCTCTGCAAGTGAGAGCTCATTGAAGATCTGAATAAGACAGTATTGGTAGTGGAGCAGGTCTTAGCCTCCACTCCACCCACTCACTGAAGAAGTAGAAAAAAGAAAAATAAGAAGGACTCAAGTGAAAACCTCCATGAGGCACTTAAGTCCCATCATTGGGTTGAAAACCGCTTTTGAAGTGGCCCAGTGATGACAAAAACAAAAAAATAAAAACGAATAAGATCCCTGGGTGAAAACCTCCTTTGGAGGTGCCGAGGGTAGGCAATTTGGGGTGAAAACCTCCTTGAAGCGCCCTAATTGTCTTTCACAAAGAAAATAGAAAATTGACTTTTGAAACGCATTACAGGTTACAGGTGGACCACAGGAAGCAATATAAGAAGGCACAAAGCCTATTTCACCTCCTCCACACCCTTCTTAATCATTTCTGACCTTTCTTCCACCTCATTGTGTGTTTTTTCCGAACCCTGTGTATCCTACAGGAGGCCCTGTGTGTTCTACAGGAGGCTCCTGTAGAAATCACAGAGAGCTTGAAATGGATTTTAAAAACAGTTTAAGGAGCTGGGAAGTTTCATGAAGAGCATGTAGGCCCTCCTACATCTATCCACCATCTTGGCTATCCATCCCACACCTGCAACACCTCATCATCATTGATTTCTTTCCTTATTGCTAAAAAACACAGAAACCGGTTTTTAGAAAAAAACAAAAAAATAAAAGGAACAACACCTCCAAATCTCCCCTGCAGCTCATCAAATACCTCTCCATCACCATCAGCGTCTCTACTATCATCCTTACAGGTCCCAACACAAGATTAAACTAAGAATTTTAAAGGGAGATGCAGTTACAAGAGCTCCTGTAGGATTTCCTGTAGCAGTTGATCCCCTTAAAATCAATCCACATCAGCAAAATAGGTGCAACCATAGGATTGAAGAGGATGTTTGAAACCAGATCTAGCGAGAGGATACCTAGATAAAGCAAATAGGCCACACATCAGGGAGCAGGAAGAATACATCAGAGGATATATTGGCATGCAGCAACTGAAATATGACCATGCGGCAACAAAGGAACCAAGATGCACCAATATCCTGAACATGCGACTTGCAGGTAAGTGTCTAACCCTCTCCTCTGTTGCATCTGTGTAATTGAAAATATGCGTAAGTGAATGAGATGGTTAGGGTTGAATGATAAAGGTGGCTAGTTAACTGGCCACCCTCATCCAGTTGACTGTACTCATCCAGAGTTGCCACCACACGTGTGCCTAGTCAAGTCACAGAAAATCCAAAGGACTGGTAGTGGAGGGTATACAAACTCCGATGCAATGACGGGAAGTGATTGTGGGGAAGAATCATGAGGATTCATGATGATAACGTAGTGGGGACCAACAGTTCGAATCTGGCAACGTACCTTTTTGCCAGCTCACCCCATCACCAAAAATATCTCAAAGAAGACATAAGCATTCCTCCTCGAAACTCCTTCACCACCTTTTCTTCCATTTCGTCCTCATCCACTTAGTTACAACAAGCTCTATACCACCTCCATAGCCTCGAAAACATCATTCTCTATTGATTTCATTCATCCTTTTGTTATCAGAGTCCTACAGGAGCAGTAACAGGTTCTACAGGAACGGGTTCTACAGGAGCACCTACAGCCGGTTCTACAAGAGGGGCAGTAAGCAGTTTTTAAGGAGGAAACACGGGGTTTTTGCTCAAATTCTGTCTTGAAGAGGTAGGTTCTATACAAACCCACCCTGAATATTAATATGTTTAAGAAATGATACAATATTAAGGAGGAATTAAGCCTGTAGAAGAGAGGAATTACATAAAAACATTTCTGCATGTTTTCTAAAAAAGCACAGTTTTTCACAGTTTCCTGTGTCTTCAAATATTTTTGCCTCCATCTCTACTTGGGGTGTTCCAAAAGGGTATAATCAAAATGACAGGGGGATTCATGAGGAAGGAACCCACAAATTCAGTCAGGCTCCATGAACATCCTGAGGTGGTAGCCATTTTCACCAGAGCCAATTGGATGCCATTTTTCGAAAAATTTTGAGGGTTTGATGAAGAAGTGGCTTAGGAGTTTTCAGTTTCTTTAGTAGCTCACTCAAAGACCCATACCATTGTTACTTTCAGAGGTTTCACCATGGAAATCACCCCAGAATTTATTAGTAGGGTTGCCAGCCTTCCCCTTTGATTACCTTGGAGCAAAGATGAAAAGCGAATGGGACAAGTTGCCAAGAAAACCTTCTTCCAACCAAATGAGAATCCTATAGAAGATAAAAATGGCATTAGAAGAACAAGCATACCATACCCTTCGGATGAGGTCAGTTACCAAATCATCAAGTATATTTCCTGTGAAGGGAGGTATAGCATAGTGTATGGCTACGATTTTAGACTTCTCCATGAGCTAAGATATCGCATGGACACTCCCACACCCCAAAAACTCAACATCACCTATTTTCTCCTACAGTACCTTATAGACACTAGCATTAAGTTAAAGGTAGGATGTCCAGATAAATTGGCTCACCATAGGTTAATTAAACTATTAGTGGAAGAGGCCCTCCACACATTCACAATCCCCATAGCATGGGAAATCTTCAGGAATATGACAAGAGAATATGATATAAAGGCCCTCACATATGACCACGGTCCTTCTAAAACTGAGGAGGAAGAGCAGCAAGGGGAAGAAGGGGAGGACACTGAGGAACAAACAGAGAAGGAGGAAACTAAATGAGAGGAGGAAGAAACCAAAACAAAGCAAGAGGAAACAAAACCAGCAGAGACAGAGAAGACAAAAAGAGAGGAACAAGGGGCAGAAAAGACAGAAGTGTCTCCTGAGACCCTAGAAATGGAGGCAGCAGTTGCTCTTGCTGCCCTTGGCACCCCTGTGAAACCCAAACAAAAGAGGAAGAGGTGAACATCAATGTACTTCAGGGCTCAGAAAAGCACAAGGATAAGAATAGGAAAACGAAAACCATCTTCAACAGTGCCTATTATAATTGAAGATTCAACCATTATCAAAGGGGAAGAATCTCCATCCCCATCACATATGAAAGAGGAAGTCCCAAATCTTCCACCTGGAAGAAAAGAGTGCAAGTGCAACTACAGGACTCAAAAACAACTCTACGGGAAGCATAGACGGTTCTATAGGAGACCCTAACTAAGCTACAGGAGACTGAAAAACTGAAAAAAGGGGTAGAAGAATAACGAAAGGGTAAGGAGGAAACAAAAAAGACCCAAAAACCTGACCTCTAGCCTAGTTTGGTCTCTTATTACAATCTTCTTGAGGGGGGGAAATCATTCCACAGAAATTTGCAGTCCCACTTTTCTTTGAGCTAGAGAAAGAAAGAATAAGGAGCCATAGATGGATGCAAATTGACAAATCTAAGGGAGTAGAGGATATTGGCCACATGAAGAACTAGATTAGAGAGATGGGTAGGGAATTAAGTGATGTAAGACATAGAGAGGCAATCAGAAGAACTCACTTGGAAACAAAAAATGAGTTGCTAAGAAGACAACTACAAGAAAAGGGGACACAATTGGCATGCATGGCCAGCTGGTCTATGGAGGCACTACAGTGCAGAACACCAGCAAAATCATATGGAGTATACCTCAAAGACCAATGGCTACAGTTTCATATCAAGACTTTGGCATAGAGAGGCACAATGCCTTCTCAATATTGCAGACAGTTCATGGATCTATGCGACCAAAGTTCAACAGAAGACAAGGAAAAAATAGCAGAGTTCTATTTGCATAACATGGCCCTCACCGATATGAAATTATGGGATCCCAATGCTAGGCTAGGGGACCTACAGCTAATGGCCATGGCCTCATGGATGAATCATGAGGAGAAAAGGGCAACACAAATCAAAAAGTTGATGGCAAAAGAGCAAAATGAACCCCTGATGATCAGACCTGAGCCATCAAACCCCATGGCTCTTATCAGTACACACCAGTTGCTTGCAAATAATCCTCAAAGTGCCCCTAAGTATATCAATGATCAGGCCCAGGCCATTGCACATTTCGAGGACATGGAAAGATTAGTTAGAGATGATTGTATTCATGCTTGTATGAGGAGGTGGAACACACCGCCACTCAGATTGCAGAGAAGGGAGTATCACTCCCCAACAAGGATGAAAGAAGTGTTAAGGAGAGTGCCATTGTACAAGCACTCTATGCAAATTTTGCAGGTCAATTGGATTGGCTTCAAACTAAGTCCCCCACTGCTGCCAGGACTACTAAAGGGCAGAAAAGAGGAAGAAGAACAACAACAGTGGGAAGA
The DNA here is from genome assembly GCA_000404065.3 of Pinus taeda. Taxonomy (NCBI): domain Eukaryota; kingdom Viridiplantae; phylum Streptophyta; class Pinopsida; order Pinales; family Pinaceae; genus Pinus; species Pinus taeda. The sequence goes on along the minus strand of APFE030218021.1, from coordinate 245,599 downwards.
AGTGGATAGAAAGGCAAGATTCCCTGACAAAGAAGAGGACCTCACATCAGAAGCATGGAATGTTAGGGAGGCCATCAGGGCCATCAAAGATGAGGAGATGGACTAGTTGCTCAGAGGATGAGAAACACATTCAGTAGGGGGTTATGATGAGCCCCATAAATGGGTAATTATATGGGCTCATTTGCCTTCTAACTTAGCTTAATCCACCATTCTCATTAGTTTATTGCATGTTTTTTAGAATATTTATGCTAATAGAGTGAGTTGGGTTGGTCATTATGCCTTGAAGTCTAATGTGTGTTTAATGCAGATTTTTGGTCAATTTTGGAGACAAATTCAAAGATTTAATGAACGTTTGGCAGCAAATATTTGAAGAAGACAAGGGAGAGGATTTATAAGAGGGTGTCCTTCAAAAATCTTGGAGCACAAGCAGCCACATCAATGCACCAAAGAGGCAGCTGAGCAAGTGGAGGATAACTATTGTCTATCTCAAGTTTTGGGAGCCAAGCCTTCTTGATTTTAAGGGAGCTATTGGGAGCTCCAGTTGTATAAGTAGACAAGCCTAGGGCCTCATCATTTTTTTGAATATTATTCAAATTTTCAAACTTTTGTTGCAATTTTTCTCTGCTCAACTTCGAGCTTACTTTTGTAGGTAGTTTCATGTAACCTTACTGTTATTTTGATAATGAAGATGAGATTGTTTCTGAGCTAGCACTGAGTTACCTCAAAGGGATGAAGCTCTTGGGTTAGGGCCCAATCCAAGCAGCCAAGCACCTCTTGTTTTGTATTTATATGCTTTGTTTCAGTTTATGAATTAGTTGCAGTTAGATAGATTTCTTTCTTAGTTAAGAATAGTTTGCTTTTGGTGATTTAAAAGGTTGTTTCCATTCCAATTTGTTGTAGCAGGTTGAGTAGTGATAGAAGAAGATACGAAAAGGCCATCAACAGAGCCTTGAACTCCTTTCTCCCCTTTGGGACCATGAACTGAGGCCGAGACCCTCTTGCTGCCACAAAAAACACAAATTTGTCTTTCCCATAGGACCTCTAGTGTTATAGTTTGTTAGAAGGTTAATGATTTTTCTGTAGATCTATTTCACCATGTTAATTTTTGTCTTTACAATAAATTTCCTTCCATTTTTTCTTCCCATATAGCATTGTTCAACATTTACTTTCCTAGATCAGAATTTAGACTAGCTTGATGAACAATTATGTTTTTTAGTGTAGCTAGTTTCTTTGCTTTCTTAGTCTCAGTGTTTGATTTCCAATTATCTTGCAATACATCTCTGCTCACAATAATTCAACCAATCAGCCATCACCATATTTCTTTGATCCATGTTCCACAGGTCATCCAAAGTCCCTCCTAAATCTGCCTTAATTTTCTGCACTTTTCTCATAAACTTTCCTTTCTTTCCTTGAACAAGTCCAACCATATTTCTCTTCCCTAATCCTCCTTGATAAACCATAGACACCTCAACACATCCTCTTAGCCATCAACTACCCTTTCCACCCATTTTCCCACCTTCAAAACCTCTAAAACAGCTCTCGGCATCCTCCTATAAACCCCCTGTAGACCTCCTGTAGATTCCCTGCAGCCTTCTGTATATTTTCTTGTAGGTGTCTTTTTGAAGTTAGATTGCAAGGAAAGCCTCCAGAAGGCCACCTGGGACCTCCTAGGACCCCTCCACACCTTCCTACACCTCTGCAAACACCAAAGTCGCCCTCCATCGCCACCTAATCGTTGCCACATTCACAAACAAATAAATTGCATACATGACAATTTCACCTAAAAATACATAAAAATACAAAAGGATGTTGTTTTCTCATTTCCTTCTAGAAATAGCTTGAGTATATGTTTTTTACTTCCTAAGTAGGTAATGGCCTTCATTTTAAGGTTTTTCATCTCTCTTTCTGCAAAAGTTGGATTAGCTAGTTAATTAGGGTTTACTAGGTTTACTTCGCAATTCAATCTTCTTTCACTTTCTGCAAGTACAGTAGCCTCTGTAGAGTAAGCTTTCCTTTCTTGCATCACATATAGAGCTTCTTCTGGGATCCATAGACATTGGCTTGAGCTCCTAGTTATCTTGCGCCAATTGACCAAGTAACAGCCTGCAGTAAGAACTAGTACTTGTGCATACAACACTGTCACTTCCAAGTTTGCTATGAACTACCTGGTTGATAAAAGTAAAGTAGGAATCCTAGGAATTGTAGCATTATTTCTGCAATACTGGTGCTCACCAATTAATAATTTGTATAGATTTCAATGTATGACAAACTAATTATCGATGGCATGCATTGATTTCTACGTTACTGTAATCATTATCCTAAATCCATGTTAAATAGAAATGGACAACAAAGAGCTTAGATCCATCTTAATCATAAACCTAAATCAATTTTAAAAATAAATGAACAACAAAGAAAAAATAAAAAAAGGCACAAGAAATGACAAATGATGATGCATTGATTTTAATGTAGATGTTGATTTCTAATTCTATTTGATTGTTTGCACTAAATGCATTGATTTTAGTATATATGTTAATTTTTTATCGATGTAACTAGATGGATGATGCACATTGTTTTCAAAAGTAATTAGATTAATAAAGTGGATAGATTTCAATGTATGAAAAAGTAATTCTTGACAACGTATATTAATTTTTGTGTTATAGAAATCATTAGCCTAGATCCATATTAAATAGAAATGAATGACAAAGATCCTAGATTCATCTTAATCATCAAACTAAATATGTCTCAAATGGAAATGGAAAGAAAAAAGAATGTTGGTAGAGAAAGACATGAGAAATGCCTACTGATGAATGTAAGCAAGAAAGAGGGAAGAAAAGAGCATATCAACAAAGATAGTCAAAACAAATAATAATTAAAAAAACAACAAGAATAGATTATAGGAAAGTTGAATAACAGAGAGCATATCAAAGAGAATATCAACACAAAAAGGCACAACAATTTTAAATTAAAGAGAGTCTAGAGAAAAGAATACATTTTCAACATTAGGTCCATATAAACTCCAGATATATCAATTAATAAGTATCTATCTAATATTTCTTTAGAAAGGGATCAAATCTCTATATGGGTAATGCATTTGATGAGATGGATCGCTCTAAAATCAAACATTAAATAATTAAATATGGCATGGAACTTAACGTTAATATATATCTCATAAATCATGGAAAGAAGATGTAGATTTAATATAAATATCATGATTTAATATTAAATATAGTTATATTCAGATGGACATTTATATGGAGATTTAATAAAGATCATGATTTAATATTAAATATATTTATATGGAGATGGATCATGTTGGATGGATTTAATGATATGGATCCTCCCGAAATCTAGAGAAAATGTTCTTTTGGATATAAATAGTTGAGATGAATCCCTTCTAAGAGAGCGAGATGCACTTATGGATTTGAGGGATCAGATGTTGAGTTAATTGTTTATTTGGCTATTTATCTATGTTTATTGAATTGTTTCTTCCTAATTCTTGTTTACCTTTCAATTTCTCACTAGAATATATTAGTTTCATTTCTGCATATTGATAGTTGTTGCTTCAAATCTGCATCCCCGCCCTTAGCTATGATGATCATTCATATAAAAAAACATTATTAAAAGCGATTATGGTTTTTGGGTTAGTATCTAAATGGATCACCTACCCAAATTGTGTGAGGACTAATCATGACCTCATAATGGAGAGAACCCATTAATAATTTTTTTTGGTTCATTTCTCATTGTCAACACACCCATGGATTGGATTTTAATAAAATTTATATCATTAGAAATATTTGGATGAGTATGATATGATGGTGGTCCTAGAAAGGTGTTTTAATGTGAGTTTAATAAAGAAATTTTTTATAACCCAACCTTGTTAATGTGACTTGGTAGGGATGAGTATGTTGCAACTATGTTGAGTTGAATCATATAGATATTTTTATAGAAAATTTTCTTATCCCATTATTACTGTAAACCCAATTCCCAATAATGAGAAAACCTATATAAGGTTGAGTTACATAACTAAGGCTAAAAGAACATATTGGCAACAACATCATATAACATTGTAAATGAAGAATTGGAGAAAAATTATTATGACAAAATTTACTTCCTTGTATATCATTGTTCAATAAGAAAATAATTTCCATTTATGATTATATGATATAATTCTTTATAGTCATAAAACACATTTATTTCAAATGTAATCCTTACATTCTAACAACACATCATAAGGCTTATAGTATTCAAAGTAAAACATACAAACTAAATATAAACCACACTTAGTAAAAAATAATAAATCAAAACTAGACATTATTTAGAAGATTCTTATTTGAAAAAATCCCTTCAATCATGTATAGCTCCATCATCCTACCTTGTAATGCTTGCAAAAGGTTTTTTTAAGATCCTAAATTCCACCTCCTTGAAATCATAAACTACATATGTCCCAAATTAGTGGAAAACCATCAATATTGTGTTATTATGTCATGTTCCATCTAGTTTTCTTATGACTATTTAAAGTGTATAATTCTTATTATTCACAAAATACTAAAATATAAAGCCAACTATCCATCTTGATTTGTATCTACATTAGATCCCTTCCAATATGCAAATTATGGGATTCTTAAAATGAATGAAGTTCTCTTTATTTAGTAATATCATCTCTACTTTAGATATTTCATGAATCTTCAACAATAGTTTCATCAGATACATGTGGTTTTTATTTGACTCTTTTCCCTTGAGAATGTCATTACCTAAAAATTTAGAATTCGAAGATATGTGAGCTATTTTCTTGTAGAAATTGATTTTCCAAAAAAATTTCTTTAGTGAAAAGTCATATCAAGTTGAGCAACCGATTCTTCTAGATCTACAAATATGGTCATCAATATATGACAAAATATAATTAATCCTACAAAATCCTCTAAGGTGATCATGCCTTTGAATGACCCAAAGACCTTTTGTCTCTTTGATGTTTCACATTAGCGATCACTCTTTTTTTCTATGCCAACACCAAATACCTAGGTATTCATGCTCAAAAAGACTTTGTGGCACTCTAAATGTGGAAGTTTCAAAGTGGAAAATTCATCTTTAAAAGGTACTAGACTCTTGATAACAATTTATGTGGCTCTTAGACTACTCATATCTTAAGAGAAAAACCACAATTTTTAAAGGCCAAGGACTCTTAAAGGCCCATGACTCTAGACATAAATTTAGACTTGTAGACCCTTTCCTACTCTAATACCAAATGAACTATATCACGAAAAGAGGAAATCCTAGGTAAGGTTGAGTCACATAACTAATCCTAAAGTAATATGATCACAATTACACCATATTATATTCTTACTGAGTAACAAGTGCATTTATTACAAGAGTTTACATCCTTATATATCATCCTTCTCTAAATAAAAATCATTTCCACCATGAATGTGGGGTAGAGTTACTTAAAAAAATTAACAAATACATATCCTAAAGTTATAAAATGAATTTATTGTGGATATTAGCCTTATATCCTAAAAAATGATTGACACATTATTATGTGTTTAAAAATTAGTTTCAGGTAGAGTTGTATTTTCCCTTTCATCATGAAATACGGGCATACATGTAAGTGGAGTAAGAAGAATTTTACTTAGTTGATTGAAAATTAGTGAGAATATCTTTGTTATCACTTACCATAGAAATTTGGATTGATGAAAATATTCAAGTATTATTAGAGCTTAAGGTGCTGAAATACTTTGAGGGAAACAATAACGGTCATAGTCAACCCAATCACAATTAATCATCCCTTTCATTTTAATAGGACTAAGAAGTTCTCCTTTCGAAGAAAATAATAATATTATTAAAATAAATGTATTTTGATTTATTTTTGTAACTTCCGAGTTTCATCAAATATCCTTTCATACACATGGCATGAAAGTTAATCATGGGTAGAAGAAAGTCTTTCCATGGTAGTAATCTTATCAATTTATTTCAAGAAGCTATAATTTAAAATCCATGGTAACTCATAGAAATCCCATATTATTAATCACATTGTTACTACCTTAAGGTTGTATAATTATAGCTGACATAATTTTTTCATTCAAACAATGGCTTTTGTTGACATTAATTCCCATGATCATGTTTCAACAACAAAAAATGAGGTTTTCAGTTATTATTGAACTTGATGAAATATAAAAAAATATGATATAATGAAAACCAATAAATGCTTACATGATTTATACACCACTCCATGAGAGATATTCACACTTACTGTTGTTCCAACAATTTCTTTTTTCACATTAATCAAACTATACTGCATGCTCCACTACTTATTGGTCTCTTTCAATTCCTTTGAGTTTTAGTCTTGTGAAAATACTCCTTAGGTGGAGTGTTTCATGTATTAGTCTCGGCCCTAATCCTTGTAAGTATCAAAATCAAGAACAAACGCGAATTGTCTCTTTGGCTTGATCTTTTATTTATATATCGTGTACAAACCAAGGGGGGCACTCTTCATTAGTTTAGCCCTTAGTATCTATAGGATTACTAACCAAATCATTGTGACCACTAATTGATCATAGACTAATCTTATTTAGCAAGAATACCATGGGTGAACATTGATCACTTATCGCATGGATTGCTAAGATATTCAACCTAATGTTCTCCCCATGCTTTCATGCCCTAGAATAAATCTAGATTCAAAGAGTTTCCTTCATCAATAAAAATACCTTTTGTGTCCTATTTTTTTATTGATTCACATAAAATTATACTCTCCCAATCCCACTTGAGTGAAACAATCCTGAAATAACCTTATTAGTGGTTTGGAAAGTTTGGCATTCCACCTTTTTCATTGCCTATATACATTTGTACCTAGTCACTCTTAAATACACTTACCCGTTTCCCATACTAATATTATTGATGGCAAAATTTAGTTGGGGCTTTAGTTTCCTCAACTTTATTCATGATTAAAACATAATAAAGTGATTTATAAGTGCCAATTCCTGTCTTCACCAATGCAATATTATTTGATTAGGCATGTAATCCCCTAAACATAACCTTCATTTTATATATATATATATATTATATATTATATATATATGAATTACTAAATTGTGTTATTATTTTATGTTATTTCTTTATTTTTTTATAATCATTTGGCATTGAAGTGGATGCTCCTTGATTTCATCTCAAAAAGTCATCTTACCCATTTTTCTCTAACATCTTTTGGATTATTTTCATTGAGAGGTTGGGTATCTTTTAGGGGAAATATTCCAATTAGTTATTTTTCAAAAAAATAAATTATTGAATTGGTCATTTTCCATTTTAAAAATTAACTTTCTTTACACAAATATGATTAAATTTATAATATTCATCAAATTTACATTTTTTAATAGAAAATTATATTTTTTTATTAAATATCGATCATATTTTATATATATATATATATATATATATATATATATATATATTATATATATACTATTTTGGATTATAAATAATAAATATATCTATATATATATATATATATATAATATAATCCAAATAGTTCCTAGAATGCTATACTAAGGTAATAGTTTTAAATACTTAAAATATGCCTTAACTCAGAGAAATTTTGAACGTTGATAGAGGAAATAACAATATATGTTGAGTAAAATATTTAAAATCAAGTTTGGTGTATTTTTTGTGATACATGTGCTAGTTATTTTTTTCCAGTCCTCAAACTAAGCTTAAACATGTTGTTTTGGTAAAATAATAATATATACTGGTGATAAGATCCAAATTATGTGCTATTGGTGGCATTAGATAGAAGGTTATCCTACATTTATGGGCCCAAATTTAATATATCTCAGGGATTCAAATATAGGTGAAGATCAATATATGTTTTTTTCATGAGATAAGGAAAAATAAACAAGTTTTGGTAATCCTCCATAAGTTTATCTTATAAGGATAAACTTGTATGGTATTAATCGTATTATTTAGAGAAAATATTAGTGTATATATTTTATAAATTTCATAAATATAGCACTAGATTTGAAAATATTGTTACAAGTTCAAGGTCGACTAGTAGAACTATATCATGGAACAGTCTAAGCCCATCATGTCTAAACAATAAATAAAATGTGATTCCTATAAAGGCTTTGAAATAATCATCATTGACACAATAAGAGAATGAAGAAGTGGAATTCAAGGCATTCAAGTTGGTAGAGAGAATAGAGAATATGGAATCTATGATGGAAAGGTTGGCTTCCTAAATATCATAGCTAAAAATAATTCCAAAGTTTCAAGGATGATATCATGTCAAACATACAAAAGAAAATGTGATCTCAAATAGAAGAATAACAAACATGATTTCAAATACATGGAATAAGAGATGGCTAGCAAAGCTAGAAAATATGATCTCAAAGTGTTAGGATATTCTGACACATAGGAAATAGTTAAGTATAACTTGGTCTAGTGTATAATTAGGTAAAGTGTGTTTCTTTACTATGTACTTTTGTAACTTACAATCTGAAGGTCATGATATGTTCTAGGCATGAAGTGATCCGACGGTTCATTCTCTCCTCGGTATTACTGACACTTGATCCTTAGCTTAACACCCAATTGGTCCATGATATCTATTTAAAGAGCATGGAGGATCATTTGTAAGGTGACTGTTCATGAGAGAAGCTTATGTAAATTTTCTTTCTTTTACAATAATAAATTGCATGAAGTGGCCATGCTGGCTTAGGTGATGGACTATTTCCCTCTTTGAAGGTTTTAATCAAGTTAAGAACACTCGTGTATTAATCTGTGATCTGTTTGTGAGTGGTGTCATTTAGTGTTCTATCTGTAAAGGTTTCTGGTAGCCCTAGCTACATCATTTTTATGATTTGGAGGTATACATTCTTTATTTATAGTTTTAGTTATTCATCTCTCTGTTTATTTCAGTTTATTTAGCTCTTCTTTTTTATTACCAGATCTATACCTTTCATTTCTATGTATGCTCTCTGCCCCGCAACTTTGTACAAATTAGGAAAATCGGAAACAAAAAGGAAGGATTTTTCTCATGTGTATGCTTTTTTCGGATGTGCCTTAGTATGATATCAAAAAATCAGAAACATTGAGTAAAATATCTAGTTTTTGATGAAAGATAACTTCAAGCCATAAGGTTTGGCTTTTTTTGCATGTCCGCGATAGGTTGTGTGTTTTTTGTTGTGTAGGAGAAAAGGGTATTTTCAAGGAAGCATGCACTCCAAAGCTTCAACGACTAAAGAAAAGCAAAAAAAAAAAAAAAAAAACCCTTCCTCTTTTCCAAATATTACCAACCTTTTAAACTAGCTCACTTGGTCCAAAGTTACTTTATGAGAATAGAAGTCTTGGGTTCAAGTTTTCTTTTTGTTGAGTTACTTTTTCAAAAAGCATATGTAACTTATGTTTTAAGGTTACTTTATGTAAAAGTGTTCTCACCCATTATAAAAAATGAGTTGCTTATAATTCTGAAATCTCTTTATCTTTTATTTAAGTTACAATTTAGTGAGTAGCTCATAAAATACCAATGTAAATGTGACTTTAACTTATTTATAAAAGTGGGTCACATATATTTTTTTTTAAGTGAGCTAATTAGATTAAGTTTGGAAAGAAGGAGGATTTTTTTTAAAATATAACATTATCATTCACTTCTGCATATTCATGTACTTCGTCATCATCTTTAACAACTTTTCTTTAAAAATCCATAACTTCTTCATCCAGAAGCCATTTTCAGAGTCTTTTTTTAATCGGCCTAATTTTTCGAGATCTTTCTATTGGAACAGCTAGTTTCAACATCTGGAGCTTCAGTTTCTATTGAAATGGAAATTCCATGCCAAGTTATTCTTAACAACACCAACTACTTCCAATGGGTGTCCTACATGCAAGATTTACTTAGAACTAAAGGTCTTTTTAGAATAGCCTCAAGCTAAGAGTCTAAACCTAAAGATGAAGATAAGGCAATCAAATGGGAAAATAAGCAAGATCAAGCACATAAGTTGATAGCAATTTCTATTTCTCTAGACCTTAGATTCCATATCGTAGAACTTAATACCCCTAATGAAGCAATGGAATAACTCAATAAAGTTTTTGGAACTAAAAGTGAAATTAGAGCCCATCAACTCAAAAATGAGTTGCTTACTTTGGACCCCAATAATTTTTCTTCCATTGAATATTCTTTGTCCGAATTCAAGACCCTCAGACTTCTCTTGGAAGGTGTTAAGGTTAAGAATGAAGATGGTAGCCTTATCTATTCCATTCTTGCTAAATTAGGACCATCCTACTCTATGTTTGTTTCCACCTTCCATTCTACTAGAGAAGTCTTTACTTCTCAAGGACAAGCCTATAAGTCCCCCTCTTTTGATGCCTTTTGTGATTCTTTAATAAGAGAACAAGACAAAATCTTACATCTTGGTCTTCTTAATCTTGGAAACTCTTCTAAGAAATCCTTAGGCGCCTAGCAACAACCAAGTTCAAAGAATCCTAAGAAACATCATCTTAAAAAGAATGGTCCTAAACCAACCAAGGGTCCTAAGCACTTTTAGTCTCAAAATGAAAAATCAATTCAATAAAATGATAAGGCAAATAAAAACAAAGGGAAGAAGACTAATAGACATTGCAACTTTTGTAATCAAGATGGCCACTAAGAATCCAAATGATTTAAGAATATGGAAGCCTTGGAAGCAGCAAAGAAGAAGCATAACGTCGATTTGGAGCACTCTTCAACTTCCACTTTATCTTCAGGAATAACACTTTCTGCATGTGGTTGTCAAGCATCTTGGTTTGGTTATGCACTAAATGTATATTCTTCTTCTCATTATCATGAGTGGATCATTGATTCTCGAGCTTCTTATCACATGTACAAAAACAAAGCCATCTTTTTTTCTTTCAATGATTGTAACTCCAAAAATATATATGTTGGTGATGATAGATCTCTTAGTGTTGTAGGAACTGGAACTATTCATCTAGACAATGGTCAATTTAATGATGTATTATGTTTTCCAACCTTATCCTACAACCTTCTATTTGTATATCAAATAACTCATTCAGGTGAAGGTAAAATCATTGAATTTTCACCTCATGATGTTGTAATTAAGGACCTAAGAGATGCTAGTCAGATTTTAGCTATTGGCATTGCTGATGATTCTACAAGGTTGTATAAGTTTAACAACTTTGGGTCATCAAATATTCCCTTCGTATTTGTTGCTCATAATGATGAAGTGAGAAAACTTTGGCATGAGCGATTTGGTCACTTAAACTATCACTTCCTTCAAAATCTATGTAAAGAAAATATGGTGACAGGTCTTCCTATGGTATCTTGCAAAGATGGTGTATTTTCTAGATGTGTACTCGAAAAATATCATTGAGATAGTTTTGAAAAATGTTCCTCTTGGAACGCCTCAACCCCTTTACAACTTTTGCATAGTGATTTATGTGGTTCACTTCAAGTTGTTTCATTCCCTAGCTACAAGTATTTCTTAGTATTCATTGATGATTTCTCCAAATGCACTTGGGTATACTTCTTAAAACTCAAAAGTAAAGTAAATGTTCTTTGCCTTTAAGGCCTTCGTTGAGAAACAGTCTCGACATCAAATTCTTAAGCTAAGATCTGATAATGGCAGAGAATATGTTAAAAATAAATTCATCAACTTTTGCACTGAGCATGGAATTCAAATGCATCATACTGTTCCATATACTCCACAACAAAATGGTGTAGCTGAAAGGAAGAATCACACCTTAAAGGAAATGTTTAATTGTATGCTTCAATCTAAAGGACTTAGTCTTAATTTTTGGGTAGAAGCAATTAACTAGGAAAATCACATAGTAAATGGCATTCCTACTAAGGTTTTAAAGAATATCACTCTAGAGGAAGCATGGAGATCAATTAAACTAGATGTAAGTCACTTTCATTTTTTTGGAAGTGAAGCATGGGCCCATATTCCTGATGAGAAACATAAAGCCTTAGAACTTAAGAGTGAGAAATGTGTTTTTGTTGGATATTCTGAAGATGTCAAAGGATATATACTTCTTTAACCTAAATCAGAAAAAGTTATCATTAGAAGAGAAGCAAAGTTTGCTGAAAATATATCGGCCTACGAGCCTAGTTTGGTAGATGTGCCACCTCTCTGTATCATTTCTACTTCTGAAAATATTTCTTCTACAGATGATGAAAATAAGGATGAAAATCCTCCCCCACCTTCTCCAAATCCTCCTTTGGCTGCTCATCTTCCAAAATGGGTCCATGCTACTTGGGATGCCGTAGGTTCTCTTGCAGGTGATCCTATAGATCAGTGACATACACATTCCTAGTTTGATAGAGCCTCTTCTTTACTGGCTCAAGCTTCAAAAAATTATGATCCTAACACCTTTATAGAAGCTTCAGGGCATCCAGATTGGGATGCAACTATGAATGAAGAATATCATTCATTATTGGAAAATGATACGTGGGATCTTGTTCTTCTTCCAAAGGGAAGAAAACTTGTTAGATGTAAATGGGTTTACAGAACCAAGTTGGACGAGATGAAAAAGTTAATAAACATAAATCTCGTCTTGTTGCTAAGGGATTTTAACAAGTTGAAGGCATTGACTATACTGAAACCTTCTCCCCTACTACCAAAATGAACTCTATCTACCTTGTTCATTCCCTTGCTGCCTCTTTCAAATGGGAAGTCCATCAAGTGGATGTTAAATCTGCCTTCTTGCATGGGGACTTGCATGAACAAATCTATATGGAACAACCTCCTAGCTTTATACAAATAGACTCCAGCCTTGTATGTCGTCTTAAGAAATCTCTTTTATTTAAGTTACAATTTAGTGGGTAGCTCATAGAGTACCATTGTAAAAGTGACTTTCACTTATTTATAAAAGTGGGTCACATATATATT
>APFE030218021.1:196430-226987 GCA_000404065.3 Pinus taeda | reverse complement strand
TAGATTTCTCATTTCAGGAAAAAGCGATGGCGAACCAAGCACTTTCCAAGCAGTTGAGGAAAGGATACTCACAGAAGCCCCTTCATCAATGATGGTACCAACCATGACCATTCTGTAAGCATGTACAATGATTCTGAATGGTACACTGGCTGGTAAACGGGGTCTACCTAGTAGATTCCAGTCGAAGGAAACAACTAGGTTACTTGGTGGTGGGACTGAATAGACGGCCGGATATGACTCTGATGAACTTCCTTCCTGCAATAAAGGAACGAGAGGACTGCCCCCAAGCTCATCAGAGTCTGTGTTGATGAAAAGAATTTGAACGGTGTCGTTCTCTTTCTCTTCTGTGACGGTATCATTCGAAGATGAACACTCTGAAGGCAATACCGGGTCAACTGCCGTATCGACCCTTTGAATTTCGTTTGGTATGGATTCCGAGGGTTCATTTTCAACGATAGGTGCTTCAACTGACCACAAGGATAGGCCAGACGGATTTTCAACCGGTGGAGGGCTCAGCAAGAGTTTTTGATATCCAGGAGGAAGTCGTAACGGTGAAACCGGACGATTATCTAAAACTCTTTTAGCCTCTTCAAGGAAGGGACAACGGTGGATGGCATGATCGCCTTCACACAATTTACAAGGAAGTTTAGGATTCCTTCTTTGTCCATGTGTTTCACTTTCACTGGTTGACAGTGAGCATTCAACGTGATCGCCAGAGGTTGATGCTACCGGATTGTGAAAACGAGGAGACCAGTCCCTTAAGATCCGAGGGATGCAGGGACAATCTCGGTGATAGTGGTCTCCATTGCAAATGACGTAAGGAGATTTAGGTTTTGACTTTGCGGTGTGTGGATTTTTGCTAGATGATACTTGGTTGCTCCCTTTCGATTTTGGTCCCTCTTCCTTCTTTTCCTTTTTCTCTTTCTGCTTCTTCTTCTTCTCAGTTACTTGAATTTTAGTTTTATCGGCTTTATCAAGCGAAGAGGAAGGAGGAGAGGGAGAATCAGATGAAGTAGAAGGTTGGTAGGCAACTCTAGTGTCGTCTAGTTGCTGACTAGAATTTTCAAGAATTATGGGATTCTGAATGACAGAGGTAGAGAAGAGCCAGAATGGCAAACCAATTGTCAATCCTGGAAGTGACAAAGTCGCCATATGGGGTGGACCAACATCTCCTCAAGAAACGAAGGGACTAGGATTTCCTTCACGGGGAAACCCTTGGTTGGTAGACTCCATTTTCTCAACTTAAAGACCAACGGGGGAATTTGTGACGTTATTTTGATTAAAATAAATTTTTAGACGCTTGGACACAACTTGTTTTTACAATTTTAAAGAGTCGAGAAAAAACAAAAGATGACTCTAGTCGCCTTCAATTTTTATTGAGCTTGAAGTGACAAGCGCTCAGAGGACCTTTTCTTTGAAGGAGTTTGAAAAGGAGAAAAATGGACTTCTCTGGAGATCCAGGCAGAGAGGATTACCAAACCAATCGTAAAACTGTAGAATACTTTTTACGGTACAGCAGTCAGTCTTCCCAAATGTTGTGTTCGGTGCATTATGATCGATAGGGCGGCAAACACGACTTCCTAAGGATAAAGGATGCAGCCTATTGTGGTCTCCCAATATATACGCGACGGTACGTGGGAGCACAAGTCCGTACTAGCACTTGCAATCTTAGAGTGGAGGAATCACCCAACCAGCACTGAAAGCAACAGTTACCAGGCTTTACGACGCCGGAATACGTCTAGCCTAGACCTCTAGATGTTGTGTGTTAAGTTCCAAAGCGTTGTTAGATTCATTGGATTTATTTTAAGTTGATCTTGCTTAAAAATTTGCCTTTCAGGTTCACCAAGTGATGTATGTATAATTCCTAAATTCAATCTAAGATGATAAATAGACGTTTTATCTTCTTTCAGCAATGAAAATCCTAGCTACTAAAGGGAAGAAAGTCAAGCATCTTTTCTTCACAGAGTACAGAGAACATGCTAAAATGCACAGTCCTAAATCAAGCCAAGCATTCAAAATGCAAATGCACATGCATGTATTTGTTTTTCAGCTCTCTTAATGTGTAAATGACACTAAGAAAGTTATGTGCAAAATTGAATTACTTTTAAAGCGACTGTACTCAACAAAATTCTTTTTCAAAACGAAATGAAAGCAAGAGAGACACTTTGCGATTTTGAAATGGAAATTGCTTTTCGACACTTTAAAACTAGTAATTCAAATCCTATGCAATATTAATTGTATAATCAACAATCTAAAACAACGGAATTGCTTTCTAAAACTGAAAACGAAAGCTACGACACTTTCAGATATAGAGACAACAGTTCGACTATGCTACTTTTTGCAAAAGAGAACTAAAACGATGCACAATACATAAAAATGTTTATAGTTCTTTGCACTAAGGAGGCGGAATAATGTAAGAGAAGGGGGTATTCACAGAATACATTGATTACAGATAGCAAAAAATCTTGAATAAGACTGAAAACAGTGAGAAAAATCCACAGTCGGAGGGTAAAATCAATCCTCCTTGACCATTGCACATGTTATACAGTGAACTCAGTATGCAGCGCACCTACTCCATTCGGGAAGTGTGATGCATACAAGCTGCCTTGAAGGCAAGGTGCAATGGTTACAGTGCAAGACTTTGAACGAGATTCCACTCATAGTTTGCAGTTTAGTTTAGGTGTTTAAGCTGAATAAGTACATATCAATGTATGTAAAACACAGGGGTGATCTAAGAGGTTACTAGAGCCACCACTCAGGGCAATTAGATTTCTTGTAGATCTATTGTTTAATTCATAAACAAAACATGGAGATTGACTAAAGCAGCATTGATCTACTTTGCATTTGTATGAAAAATGTAGTTCGAAGGCTAGCTGGCTTGACTTCAGGCTCCATCTGTATGTTTATAAAAGAAACAGGGATAGATAGGCTAACAAGTAATCTAGTCGCTCCCCAGCGGAGTCACCATTTTGTTATAGGGGAATAGTGTCCACACGGATACTGTTATTCCCACTAATATGGGTGGCTATCTTAGAAACAAACAATCAAAGTCTACTATTGATTCCTTTTATGAAAATAGATGAGAGGAGAACCAAGAGGGCCAACCTGAGTCTTGCGTTCGATTTCCTCTCATTCTTGATAGATTTTTGCCACTTGCTCTTTGTCTACTCAGCTTCAAAAGGACCTGTAGAATCACAGCAACATACTATTATGCAAGAAACAAGGATCTAAGTTCATAAATAATGCAGGATCAGATGTGCATTAATCATATACAAGCATATATAAACAAGTACACAAGAATATGGAAGGAAACAAGAATAGCTTTATTCAGATGAAAAGTAGCAAGAAGATTACAACCATGTGCTCTGACCCAACATCATCCTCTAGCTAAGAAGCCCTTCTTCACCTCAAGCAAAGCTAAATCACCCAACATTGTGAATGTACACCAGAATACCAACAACACTTCTCTATAAGTTACAAAATTCCAGCCCCTGGATCTCTGTGATGAGGGATCCATATATAGATGATTACAGAGAGGCAAGTCATATTTTGGGATCTTGATTAGTGTCTTCTCTCTGATAGTTCCTGCTTCCACTTGGAGAATGATGATCTCTTCTCATCCCTGGTCGAAAATTGGAGTGGCAAGTGTCAAAGGGGAAGCTTTCTGGAAGATTTCCATGATCTTCCACCTCGCATTTTTTTCCCTGCCATTTGTCCATTCCCAACCATCACACCCTAAAGAGGAGCAAAATAGTATGCATCGCACCCTGTACATTGGGAAGGTGATATGCATCGCACCCTCTGCATTGAGCTTTCAGTATGGTCCAGTTTTGACCATTTATGAGCAGTTTTCAGTGGAGAACTTTTGAGAGATGATGTAATCAGTTGACCTTGTTCCTTTAGGCATTGAAGCAAAACTTTTAGGGACTTAGGAGCCCTCAGTTTATGGACATTTGTGATTGGGGTTGAAGTGCCCAAAAATGTCAATAACAGGGACACCTAAAAATGAAATGCATAAAGAGTTTTGATCTCTGACAGAGGACTGACCAAACTGACTCTAACATTGGCTCCAATGGGGGATGGTAGCTCCTTGGAGGTGCCAAGAACAACAGATCTCTAGAAGAGCTAGACGGTGCCTTCGTCCATTGGGCTATGGAGTCATCACTTCGACAAATAATACAGGACTCTGACTCATTTATGAAACTGAAATGACCTAAAAATTGACTCAAACTTGACATTGAAATGACTTAAAGGCTAACTTGACCAACTCTAACAAAATTGAAATAAAATGGTATTTACAGTGACAGTGGAAACAACGTTAATAACTTAGAAATGGTATCGCTTGAGCAGCCGACCATTGATCGACCCTCCTGGACAATCTCCCCCATTCATTTCCTTTAGAAGAAAGGAATTCTGCCCTCGATATGCTGCAATCCTGAAAGGACCTTTCCAGAGGTTCTCGAACTTACCGTGCTTGCCTTTCTCCTCATTCCTTACATCCCACTTCAGCACCACATCATCCACCTGAAATTTGTCCACCTTTGCCTTTCTGTCATAAATTTTCTTGATTTTCTCCTGCAATTTGGATGTGTTCTTGGAAACTTCTTCTCTGGTCTGCTGCAAGTGGACCATTTGATTCAACCTTCTCTACATGGGATCTTCTTCACTGTCGGCCTCCTGAAGAAGTTTGACTATCGGGGCAGCGAGAGAGGTATGAAATACTATATCAACTCCATAACCAAGCTCGAAAGGTGATGTACCAATGGATTTCTTTTGACTGACCCGATCTGCCCATAGTGCATTGACCAACCTCTTATGCCAGCTCTTCTTCTTTATTTCCTGCAGCTTCTTCATTATGTTGACCAATGATTTGTTTGAATATTCCACCAATCCATTGCCTTGCGGATGATAGGCAGTTGAGTGACCCAAAATGATGTGATATTTATGACAAAACTCTACCATCCTTTTTGATTTGAAAGCTACTGCGTTATCATTGATTAGCATATTCGGACAACCAAAGAGAGACTGTAGAGCTATAACTAGGGTCTCCCACACCTCTAATTATCCTACATTAATAAATCAATCCGGGAATGTTTTGTTATTGCAAAGAGTAACTCAATCCGAGGCTATTCGTCCGATTAATGCTTAGTAGTATAGCATTCAGAAAATACAAGATTAAACAGATGCTAAACTATAACTAAATTACTCCAAAAAGATAGAATCACACAAGACAGCTTATCAGTCAAGGGTACGGAAGCGATAACCCATCCCTCTAGAAACTGATAGAAAGGAAATTAGAGCATGGACCATAGGTCTGGGAGCTAGGCAACATCTGCTGAGGCTCACTATAGCCTTAGACCTTCTCTCACACCAAAATAGCAAATGCAAGTAAATGGAATGGCAACAAGTAAAATGGAACAGAAAATAGGAAATGGAACAACAGTAAATGGAACAACAATCAAAAGAACTAAATCTCGCGAGTTAGAACCAACTTAATCTATTGTACCAAACTCACACTCTGCTATGAAATAACACTCTTCTCTCTTAAAGCAAACTGGATGGAATATACTTTATGGAACAACACTCATTGATGAATTATGGAATGGCAGTAATCGACCATATATGCACACCTCGCATTAATATAGTAATATGACAATTAAGGATAATACAACTATGTTTCCAAACAGAATAACATTACTTTCGGATTCCAATAATCGGGATTTCAAATGAATCAGATAACAATAATATTCAATACAGACGCTCTGTAACAGAAATAATTGGTTGAGACTAAAAGCATGCGATCAACTCTAAAAAGATCCAATTATACAATGCAGAGTCATTACACAGATTTTCTGAGAAAAACCATTAATGCATTGATCGTAACAGAGCATAGCATAGCATATGAAAGATGTATTAGATTATCGAGTAATAAAGATAAGCAAACCACGCATAAATCACAGTATAATGAAACAAAAGCAAGTGTCCTTCGGAGCCGGGCCCTTAACTGCCAATGGTACACTGCCTTAGGTTACTCCAGACGCAAATATGAAATAAACACCAAGTCTTTTATATTAACGCATCAACAAACGTACAGTAAACCAGGTCTTAGTGAGACTCGATGATCAAAGTTTTGTCTGAAACTGAAAATTACAAAAAACAAAAGTCCCTTTGCTCAACGATGTTGTTCATATAAAAGTAACGGCGGGGATATCTAGGTAACAAAGATAAGTAAAACAACGATCCCTCAGGATCAAAGATCCTGAGGGATTCACCAAGCTGTTAATCCTTTACTTTTCTTTCCCTCTTTTGCCGAATTGGTATCCATTCTTCCTTTCCTGGGTTATTTTGCTTTGATCTGCTCGATCTCATTTGCATCTGGTTCCCTTCTAGAGGGACAGCAGTTATTCCTCCTCTATTTTTTGCTTTTGGACGGAAAATCTTCGTTTCCACCTTTCCCTGTATAGAAAAATGACAATTATCAATGATTAAGCTTCCCATGTTAATTCTTACACATTTTATTAAAATTATTTATTTCTTTGAATTCATAATGCAGAAAAGGTTACAAATATTACTAAAAAGCCACTAAATTGTTTTTCAAAAGCATACCTTTCAAGTGCTCCACACACCCCCTGCTTACCCTGTTTCATGCCCTCATGAGAACATTATAGTTGACATGCAAGGCGGTAAGAGAATAGGCCGGAGAGGGAACCTCGTGAGGAGGCCTACAACCGTGATGAGCAACTAGATTATCAAAGAACTGATTTATTTGATCTGCAGGCATTTCATACAAGGCCTGATATCCGGGTGCAGGGTGCAAAATACTTGGACTACGAAATCGATACCCTAACTAGGATGGCCCTGCTTGCAAAATACGTTCCCCATAAAGGTTCAATCGGCTGGCAGCCAGCTCAAAATTCTTGTATTTGAATGGTTCCCTAAGCTGGATGTTTGGGCTAGAGGTCCGATATCAGAATTTTGCAGCATCAATGGTGAGGTCTTTAATAGTTAGAAAATATTCCAGACTATGTCGGATCAGGTCTTCGTGCATGGGTGCTAATATCTTGATGACACCCGGGGTCCTCACAAGGCTCCTATGCTCTCTCCATAGCATCACTGGGTCTCTAGGCTCGGCTCGCACTCATAAGTCTAGGCTATTTTCCTGTCTCTAAAAGGTGTTATAAGCTCTGAGCCATTTCAGTTGATTAACCCCAAATGAAACGAAGGCTTGCAATTGTATGTCGCCAACAAAAGGGCCAGGATTTAAGTCAGTTTCCTGGTCTAGCACGAGGTTGTGAAAATAAAATTCGCACAATAATCTTTGAGCCTTAATTCCATAATGCTTACAACAATCTATAAAATCATTAACAATATTGACTTGGATAGGGGCACCTGCCCTAACATCTTTTATTTTTAATCGCAAATATCGTTCAAGCAAAAATAAAGCATAGTTTTTAGCAGGGCCTTACAAGTCAAAGCATCATTATACAAAGAACACACAGTTTCCATCTGCTTAATAACAATATCTAATCGCCGAGTTACCTTGGCAACCTTTTCTTGCTCCTTTTGCCATCTTTCGAAGGCCTGGCTCTCGGACTAACTAATATTCCGAAGTTGCTGTTGTAACTCTTCGTATTTCTCCCAGGGGACTGTTTGTTCTCTCAGCTGTTCAGCTTCTTGCTGAGCTTGCTTCATCATCTTGTGAAAGGTTCTTGTTTTTGGATCCTTTTTCCATAGAGCCATAGAGGCCGGGAATTTTACCTGAACCTTTTTTTTATGCTGTTTGGAGTTCAGAACCAAAATTACCCCTGAGGGTGGTGCTTCTGTTTGGGTCTTCTTAATCTCTTTTTCTTTCTTAACACGAATGAAAGGTTGTTGTGGTTCCCCTGTTATTGGAGCATCTTGTTGTTCCTCTATCTCAATTGGAATGTCAGTCCGTTCTTCAGGGTCAATTGACACAATAGTCTGTTCTTCAATGTCATTTGGAACAGCAGTCTGTTCTTCAATGTCATTTGGAATAACAGTCTGTTCGTCACTGTCATTTGGAACAGCAGTAGGTCTTCCAATGGGGTTTCGACCAACAGAGTAGTTGTAAGTCCGTCGTCTTCTTATCCTACGAAATTTTGCTGCAGTGGTCCTTTTTCTTTTCCTTGTGGTCCTTCGTATCCTCAGGTTGGCTTTCAGAATCCGAATTTGCTATCGGAGCTTGGCTATAGTGTTTGGCAACCTATGTTGTTTCCTCCTTAATTTCTTAATATCTATTGTCTCAGCCGAGGGTTTATGACTGGCCCTTAAATCTACTCCTACTCCATCTAGAATTTCTTCTGGTGTCTTGGGAACAGATTGTTCCCGATTGGTGTCTCTTATTTCCTCATCATGAACGGGCAGGTTTTCTTCTCCTGCCTTTTCTGCATGTGATTTCTCAGGAGAGTCTTCCTCTGGAGGTCTGTCAGGGAGGCCTGCTGGGCTGGAGGGTTGGCCATAATCCCCCATATTGGCTAGGACTGCTGCCAATTCCTCTTCACCCACAGGGTCCCACAGCGGGCTACCCCCCGGCTGTACTACTTCCTCTTCTTGATTGGCCTGCTCAGTGGCCGCCTTGGAGTGTTCAGCTTCTGTTTCTGTTCTAGAGTGCTCGTCCCTTTCCTCGACTCCTTCTCCAGGCTGCTCAGCCTCGGCCCCAGATTGCTCAGCATTTTCTTCGGAAGGTCCTCCTTCTGGTTCTGGAGATTCATCCATAATCTCTATTGGCTGGCTAGTGGTCTCTTGGATCTTTTCCAGCCTCCCTCGTATCCGGGCCAGCTGGGCTGATTTCCTTGGTCTCTCAGGTTGTTCGGGTGTACCAGCAACATGTTTTTCTGCTACCAATTCTCTGGGTTCCTCTGGTCATTCCGGTGTATTAGAGGAATGTTTTCGTTTTGGAGCAACATGTTTTTCTGTTGCCAATTCTCTGCGTTTTTCTTATCGTTCCGGTGTGCTAGAGGAATGTTTAGGTTTTGGGGATGGTGCAGCCAATCCCCCCTCGATCATTGCGATGAGCTCCTCCCAGCTGCTCTGTTGTTGAGTGAAACTATGGCTCACTATCAATCGAATCAATCGATGGTGGCTAACAACTGCTTCTATGTGCTGTGCCTTTTTCAGGCTTCAGGCTGCATCATGTAGTAACGAATTTAAGAGTGCGAGCAGATTTACAGAACATTTTTCTTTCAAAACAGCTAAGAGTTTCAGATGATGTGGTCTTACCACATCTTTCCTCCCTTCACAAGTGATGTAGCTCTGCACTATCTTTGCTAATTTGGTCCAGGGTTCCCCTAACGTTGCTGGCAGAACTCCCTTCCCCTTGACTGTCAAGCTTTGGCCTTCATCCTGGAAAATCTTCATAACCTTTTGTAGTCTTTCTTTCTTCAGCATCCATACAGGTCCGGCAGCTGGTAGTCCCGAGACTTCTGCAATGATATCATCAGTGACCGCTATCCATCTTTCTCTTACTATGGAGTAGTTCTCCTGCAAATTTTACAGGAATTCCAATGCCACTGTTTCATTCGATTCTCGTAGGAGACTCAAATAATTTAGCCACCCTGCCTTTTCCAAGATCTCGCGGGCAGCAACGGAGACTATCAACTCTTGAGGTTTGCTTCGGACTGTATTTCCCCCCATGGTTCCACTCAGAATTCTTAATGGAACAGCAACTTCCTGTGCTATTTGAGACGCAGAGAGGGTGATCGTCACAAAGTTTTGGAAAAGAACACAGAGCATGCAACAAAAAAGGATCGCGGACGGAAATTTTCGTAAAATAGAATTATCATACCATTAAACCATGCCATACCTTCATACATTATCTTCCCCAAACGGTGTGCTGACACGTAATTCGTGGAGTAATGAAGTTACCTTCCCCCCCGCGATCTGATAGGCTGTCCCCAGCCGTCAAATAGAGGAGCAGCAACCATTCGGAAATCAAGTCATAAAGGAACAACATATGAAATTATGCCATGTTTTAGATAGACAACGAAATACCGAAATCGAGGCAAAAAGGTAGATCGCGTTTTACATAAGAGCCTGCGTGATATGATGGGAGGCCGGGGGATGGGACGTCTGTCAAGCGTACGAAATCTCCAACGGTCATTTTCAGTTACGTTGCCATGATTGGTGGTAATAAGTATTCATGCGATGTATACATCGGGACATAAAATATGATCTATTCATAGGATATAAGAGATGAAGAAGTATTGATATCATACCTGTTGGTGTAACCATTACGACTTCAATACCATTAACAGAGCTCTGCTGCCAACAGGGGTTCATAACCTTGGCAGAGTTGTTTATTTCACCCCTAGAACCATGATCCTTTGTGTGTATTTTGAAGAGCATTTTGTCAAAATGTAGGCCATTATGCTGGCTTGATAACTAGGTAGCCATAATGCCATTCACAAGTTAGGTGCGAAACGTGGGCAGGCCGGCTCGTGATGAGACCCCCTGTTCCAAGGTTTTCTTATTTAGTATACCTTTGGACCATATCCCTGGTGTGGTGGCCATAATGGGAATGCCACTTCGCTTCCATCCTTATGATCATGGTAGGCTGGCTCTTGATGAGACCCCCTATCCTGCACTTGACAATTGATAATTCATATTTACTTTTTCTTTTTGCAGAGCACTTTTTCTTATTTATTTACACATAAGGGTGGTTCAGCACTCCTTAAGAGTGGGGAATGGTGGAAGAAGTCTTATCATCCCAACAGGAAGATATAAATCCTCTGCTCTTACCCCTAGGTAATAATCAAAAAAATAATTTTAGGGAAATCGTCATGATAAAGATCACCAACCAGAGCAACGGTAATAAGACAATGACAACGAAGATAAAAAGTAAGTGTGTCCCTCCTCTTGTCCTCTTATTAATACTAGGCCTTATAAAGATAGCGATTTATGATCTGTTGACTTCGGTATGTCATGATTTATATTCATTGCATAAGTCCATAGCTGTATCTTCAGGACTGGGGAGAACATGGGCGCAAAGCATCCTCAATATCATCGAAAGAGCAAAAACATGCTGATGGTGTTCCTCAAAGAAGAATCCATGCAAACAAATAATTGAGATGCCGTTTCTTTGAAAGGAACAACAGAAAATCACAAATGTTGTTCCTTTTAAAAAGGAACAACAGAAAATCACGAATGTTGTTCCTTTTGAAAAGGAACAACAGAGACACACAAATGCTGTTCCTTTTGAAAAGGAACAGCAGAAACACACAAGTGTTGTTCCTTTTGAAAATGAACAACAGAAACACACAATTGTTGTTCCTTTTGAAAAGGAACAACAAAAACACACAAGCGTTGTTCCTTTTGAAAAGGAACAATAGAAACACACAAGCGTTATTCCTTTTGAAAAGGAACAACAGAAACACACAAGTGTTGTTCCTTTTGAAAAGGAACAACAGAAACACACAAGCGTTGTTCCTTTTGAAAAGGAATAGCAGAAACACACAAGTGCTGTTCCTTTTGAAAAGGAACAGCAGAAACACACAAGCACTGTTCCTTTTGAAAAGGAACAACAGAAACACACAAGTGTTGTTCCTTTTGAAAAGGAACTACAGAAACACACAAACGTTGTTCCTTTTGAAAAGGAACCGCAGAAACACACAAGTGTTGTTCCTTTTGAAAAGGAATAGCAGAAACACACAAATGTTGTTCCTTTTGAAAAGGAACAGCAAAAACACACAAATGCTGTTCCTTTTGAAAAGGAACAGTAGAAACATGCAAATGCTGTTCCTTTTGAAAAGGAACAGCAGAAACACACAAATGTTGTTCCTTTTGAAAAGGAACAGCAGAAACACGCAAATGTTGTTCCTTTTGGAAAAGGAACAGCAGAAACACGCAAATGTTGTTCCTTTTGGAAAAGGAACAACAAGAAAACGTAGAATGCAAAAATCAAAAGAAAGATCAATGAAAATGTTAAGAAAACATATATACAAGAACTTATGTACAAGTTATAGAAAAATGAATTCCTTACTGAATTATAGGTGAGGAATATTTTGCTTCCTCTCCTAAAATTTCCATATCAGTGTCTTGACGTAGCTGCTGATAGAAGGATTCCCGAGTGAGTGGCTTTCGATAGAGACGAGCTCGGTGGCCATTTACCTTGAATGCATATCCAGAAACGTCAATTGTGATCAGAGTTAGGGTCCCATTATCATGTACTTTCTGGATTTCTATGCTCCCAACCATCGAGTCTGAAGTTTCCCCGGGAAGTCCTGAAACCGAGAGTCATATAATAGAGCCCAGTCTCCTTCGTGAAAGACTTTGTTCTTGATGAGTGCATCATGCCATTTAGCTCGTTGCTGTTGAATAAGTGTTGTATTTTGTAATGTAGAGAGCCTGATTTCATCCAATTCATTAATCTGCTGTAATCGATTGATTTGTGCCTCACTTAGATCTAGGCCAACTTCCTGTGCAGTTCGTAGCGTTTGGATTTCGAATTCTATGGGGAAAATAGGTTGTTTTCCAAACACTAATTGATAGGGTGAATAACCTGTGGTACTTCTCCATGTGGTCCTATAAGCCCACAGTGCTTCAGGTAATCGGGCGGCCCAATCACGCCTATGCGATGCAATGGTTTTTGTTAAAATTGATTCTATTACCTTGTTGCTACTTTCTACTTGCCCATTCGCCTGCAGGTGATATGGGGTAGTAATTTTATGCTGGACGTGATAATTGTTAAGTGTTGCAGCTAATTTATTTATAGCAAATTGTGGTCCTCCATCTGTAATTATTTCTCTCGGAAGTCCATAACGTACAAACAAATGGAACAAGAACTGTATTACAGAATCTTCTGTAGCTCTAGGTAATGATTCGGCCTCGACCCATTTCGTAACATAGTCTGTCGCCACCAAGATGTATGTTCTCTGATTTGATGATGGATTGATGGGTCCAACGAAATCAAGAGCCCATTATTCAAATGGCTCAATGACTAATTGTGGCCTCAGAGGCATTTCGTCGGCTTGACCAGGTCGTCCTGCTCGCTGGCAACTGTCACAGGTTTGGGAAAAATTTTTCGCATCTTTGAAAATTGTAGGCCAATAGTATCCTGTCTGCAATACTTTATGGGTTTTTCTCTTTTCAGCAAAGTGTCCCCCGCATGGTCCATCATGACAGGCTTTTAAAATGTCAAAAATTTCATCTTCTCGAATACATCTCCTAATTTGCATGTCTGCCCCTGTGTGGAACAAATAGCCCCCAATCCACGAAAATCGAGTACTCTTCTAAACAATCTGCTTACGTTCATGAGGGGTTAAGTGTTTTGGTAGCTTACCTACTGCAAGGTAAATGGCAACATCATCATACCAGGGTGTTCGAACAGCAACAGCAAACAGGTGCTCATCAGGAAATTGATCTTCCACTGTTGTTATTTCAATTGATTTTGGTATTCGTGAGAGAAAATCGGCTACAGGGTTCTCCTTGCCAGGTCGATCCTTGATTGTGATATCGAACTCCTGCAATAAGATCAACCATCTAGTTATTCTAGCATTTGTAATAGGCTTATTTTCCAAATATTTGATAGCAGAATCATCTGTATATAACATAACGGGATAACCTGTGATATAATGTCTAAACTTATTAACATCATGTATTACATCCAAGAATTCTTTTTCAGTGACAGTATAATTTAATTCAGCAGAGGATATATTTTTGTTGATATAGTAGATAGCATATGGTTTTTTATCCTCTTCCTGCCCCAGGACTGCACCGATTGCTGTATCCGAGGCATCAGATGAGATTTGGAATGGTAAATTCCAGTTTGGTCCTCGAAGGACTGGAGCTGTTGATACAAGCTTCTTTAATTCCTTGAAAGCACAGTCACATTTTTCTGTCCACAAGAAATCAACATTACCAATTAGAGCATATAGAGGTGCAGCAATGTGTGAATAATGTTCTATAAATCGTCTATAATACCCTGAAAATCCAAGAAAGCTGCGTACCTCTGTTTGAGTAGTGGGGGTGGGGATAAGCAAAAGTATTTGAATTTTGGTTGGGTCTACTGAAATGCCAGCTACTGAAACATAGTGTCCTAGAATGAGCCCTTCTGTCATCATCATATAACATTTTTCGTGGCTTAAGAAAAGCCTAGTAGCGATGCAACCTTGTAGGACTTTTTCTAGAGTATCTAAAGCTGGATCAAAATCATCTCCATATGGTGTAAAGTCATCCATGTACACCTCAATTCCATCATTTATTAAATCTGCAAAGATGCTAAGGACAACCCTTTGGAATGTAGCAGGAGCATTACATAGGCCAAAGGGTAGAACTCGATAGGAAAATGTTTCCCAAGCACAAGTAAAAGTAGTTTTATCTTGGTCTTCAGGGGCAATTTGGATTTGGTTGTATCCACTGAAGCCATCTAGGAAAGAAAATAATTTATTTCCTGCTAAGGTGTCCAATACTTGGTCTATGAATGGGAGAGGGAAGTGATCCTTCTGCGTGGCTTTATTTAACTCCCTGTAATCCACACAAATCCTCCATTTTCCATTCTTCTTGGGTACCACCACCAGCGGAGAGACCCATTTACTATCGGAAATAGGATAGATAAAATTAACATCTAAAAGTTTCTGAAGTTTAGCTTTTACAACCTCTTTTAGATGAGGGTTGATGAACAGGTCTTGCATCTTTTTCTATATAAATGTGGTGGGTACATAATTGAGGATCAATCCCTTTCATATCAGGGTAATCCCACGCAAATGCTTCTTGATACTTTCGTAACATATGGACGAGCTTTGTTTCTTGGTCCGGTGTGAGGTTGGCATTGATATTTAGAGTCTTACCAGGTTCAATTTCCACTACTTTACTGTTGGCAACAACAGTCACAGGTATTGTTTGGTCATGCGCATCTTTCAATGGATCTTCTTCTAGTTCACTATCAAATGCTGCTTCTATCATGAAACACTGTGTGTGAGATCTAGATTCAGTTTGACTAATGAAATTATTGATGGCATCGTCTTCTGTTTGGTCTTTAAAATCTAGAGCCTTCTGTACAGTCAATGGGGATCTGATATTATTAGTAAGGTATGACACAGGGTGCTGGTTAGTTTTGATCATTGTAAGACTTGGCTGTGCTGGAGGGTATAGAACTAGATTTTTAATATCTGGTCCTCTAGTTATAGTCATGTTTCCCTACCGACAACCAATGTAAGCATCGACAATAGCAAGCCAAGGTCTACCTAGAATTAGCGGATGTCCATCCAGTCGGGTTTTTGGATTAATTATCAGGAAATCGGTTGGGTATTCCCAGGAATCTACAGAAACCATGACATCGTATAGAGTACCTTCCGGTCGAACTACAGATCCGTCTGCCAATTCTAACAAAGTAGAAGTAGGTTCTACTGATGTAATGCCGAGCTTTTGGTAGGTAGAGGTTGTCAAAATATTGATTGCAGCTCCTAGATCAACTAAAGCATTAGTCAGGGTCTGACCATAGATTTGAACAGTTACGATTGGATTTTCGGGATCTTCATATTTAATGGGTGTCTCCTTTCCTGATAATAGGTCAGATAAAGTACCGACTACTTGGACTCTTGGGTTAGTGGATGCATTCCTCCTTGATTTTTTTATGCACAATTCTTTTATAGTTTTTGCGTATATAGGGATGTCTTGAATGGCTTGGAGGAATGAATTCTTATGTACAGATTTTGTAACTCTCCCAGAATGTCAAAGTCTGGATATTTCACAGGTCGTGGTATGACTAATCGTTCCGAGAAGGGAGGAGAGGACGTACTTGCTTGATGATGGGTCTGCTCCTTATTTACACCCTCTTGTTGTAACGACTGTTCTATTGGTAACTGATCTTCAATGTGAACTGTTTTGTCTCCCTCTGTTTCTATTATACGTCCAGATCTTAACTGAAGATCATTGCACTCCCTCAGGTCAGGTCCGATTTCTGATGTTTCCATGATTTGGAGGGATTGGACCGTCTGTTATTTGGATTGGGATTGGGTTGGGCTGGGAGTTGCGGTCTCAGATTAGACTGAGGGTTTTGTTGTAAAGCTGGCAGAGTCGGTTGAGGGAGTGGAATAGTTCCTGCTGGCTGATATGTCGATTTTGGCCAGTTTGTCTTCCAGGGTGAACCTTGTGAAGTAGGGGGAATCCATTGTGGAGGATATGAGTTATTCTGCCAATATGGTGGGGCGTAAGGAAAATTCGGCCAGCCGAATTGGCTTGTCTGATTCATCCACGGATTTGGAGAAGGAAACGACTATGATGACCAGTTCGGAAATGGGGGTGGAGATTGGTTTTGCCACATACTATATTGCTGAGCATTATACTGTGGAGGCTGGAAAGAAGAAGTTGGGTCTGAAAACATACTAGATTGCCTTGGTTTCCATTGGCGACACTGGTTAACGAACTATGCTGGTTTTGGCTCTTCTTCTGCTTCCTTATATACTGCCTTCAATCCAGGAAGTGAGGGGCAGCTCTCAGTAAGGTGGTCTTTTGTACAGATAGCACATGTTTGAACTGCATCTAGTGGACATTCCTTGTGGCTATGTTTTCTTCTACATCGGGGGCAGAAAATCGCCAGATTTTGCTCCGCCTCCATCTGCTTCTATTTAGCCTGCACAATATCAAGTTGTGTAGTTAATGTCCCCAGAATATCAGTTTTAAAATTTTCTAATAAATTTCCAAGTTCTACTCGTGTTACTCCTTCTGTTGATATTTTGTTGTCTTTGACAAACTAATCATATTCTGCTGGTTTTATCTTTGTACTGCCTCTCGAACTCCTGATACATAGATCAATGATGTCAACAAACTTCTCTTGATAAATATCCCCTTTTCCCATGATATTTAATGTTTCAATCCAGTGCTCCTTCATGCCTCTGATCAATGCAGTTTTTAACACATTATCAGGCAAAGGTAGTGATGCATAGGGGGATCTCTGTGAATTATACTGGAAACGTTCTACGTATTCTTCTAATGTTTCATTTGGTCTAGCTGTCATTTGGAAAATTTCATCTTTTAATTCTCTAGACCTACAATAATCCTGATATTTCTTTAGGAAAGATTCTTTCATTTGTTCCCAGTTATTTATGGCTCCACCACCTAAACCCATAAGCCATCTTAGAGCCGCCCCTTTCAAAGTGGAGGGGAACAATTTTAATTTCTGGGGGTCAGTGGTGTAATCATATCCCCTTCATAGCACATCAAATTCAAATAAGAATGCATCAGGGTCCTCTGATGTAAGTCCATGAAACGTAGGGATGTGTTGAAGGGGGATTGCTTTCATGGGTGCATTTGCTGCGGAATCCACTATAGGATATTGCAATGTAGAAGTTTGAGTATTTGGCTGATTCTACGCCATGGGATCGAATATATGCCAATAACCTTTCGGGATTTATAGGAGGGTATTCCTAGGTTGAGAAGGAACGGCCTTGACAGGGATTGTTTTAATAGCACTTCCCCTATTTGGAATTTCTATATGAGGAAATGGGATGTCTTCAATAATAATTTTTACCGCGCTCCACTTATCTGGGCTATTTAACGGCTGGATTATCCTAGGAGGAGACCTTGGCTCTCCTACTTCCCCTGTTTCCCCTTCTCCTTCACAAAGATTGCTTGGATTCCCTTCCTGCAGTCGTTCTGGAACAGAATTTTCAATTTCTTGAAAGTCCTGTTCATCAGTCTGACTATGCACCTTAGTAAAGGCTTCAGATGGTGATGTTGTGGCCTGAAGGGAGCTAGTAGGCTATTTAGAATTAATCTTTCTGGGGCCTACTGACGGCTGAGATTCAGTTTTCTTATAGATTTCATCTATGAAGGTTGTTCGGCCAAGGGTCACCGGCCCTTTGGCTTTTTCGGGTTTGGATGGACGTTTGATATTCCTTTCTGGCTTTTTCTGCTTAGTCATGCACTCTAATAAACTACTAAATCCTATTCAACCAGAAATTCTGCTAGGAGAGCAGACGGTGGAGCAGGGATTTTACATGCTCCGTACGCAGGTTCTTACCTTCCGTTTTTAAGATCCAACTCTCCCCTAGCGGATTTGCGCACTACCCTGTAAAGGACAAATGGCTATACTCTTTCCCCGGCAACGACGCCAAAATGTAGAGCTATAACTAGGGTCTCCCACACCTCTAATTATCCTACATTAATAAATCAATCCGGGAACGTTTTGTTATTGCAAAGAGTAACTCAATCCGAGGCTATTCGTCCGAGTAATGCTTAGTAGTATAGCGTTCAGAAAATACAAGAGTAAGCAGATGCTAAACTATAACTAAATTACTCCAAAAAGATAGAATCACACAAGACAAATTATCAGTCAAGGGTACGGAAGCGATAACCCATCCCTCTAGAAACTGATAGAAAGGAAATTAGAGCATGGACCATAGGTCTAGGAGCTAGGCAGCATCTGCTGAGGCTCACTACAGCCTTAGACCTTCTCTCACACCAAAACAACAAATGCAAGTAAATGGAACGGCAGCAAGTAAAATGGAACAATAAATAGGAAATGGAACAACAGTAAATGGAACAATAATCAAAAGAACTAAATCTCGTGAGTCAGAACCAACTTACTCTATTGTACCAAACTCACACTCTACTATGAAATAACACTCTTCTCTCTTAAAACAAACTGGATGGAATATACTTTATGGAACAACACTCATTGATGAATTATGGAACAACAGTAATCGACCATATATGCACACCTTGCATTAATATAGTAATCTAACAATTAAGGATAATACAACTATGTTTCCAAACAGAATAACATTACTTTCAGATTCCAATAATCGGGATTTCAAATGAATCAAATGACAGTAATATTCAATACAGATGCTCTGTAATAGAAATAACTGGTTGAGACTAAAAGCATGCGATCAACTCTAAAAAGATCCAATTATACAGTGCAGAGTCATTACACAGATTTTCTGAGAAAAACCATTAATGCATTGATCGTAACAGAGCATAGCATAGCATATGAAAGATATATCAGATTACTGAGTAATAAAGATAAGCAAACCACGCATAAATCACAGTATAATGATACAAAAGCAAGTGTCCTTCGGAGCCGGGCCCTTAGCTGCCAATGGTACACCGCCTTAGGTTACTCCAGACGCAAAGATGAAATAAACACCAAGTCTTTTATATTAACGCATCAACAAATGTACAGTAAACCAGGTCTCAGTGAGACTCGATGATCAAAGTTTTGTCTGAAACTGAAAATTACAAAAAACAGAAGTCCCTTTGCTCAACGATGTTGTTCCTTTATATAAAAGTAACGATGGGGATATATAGGTAACAAAGATAAGTAAAACAGTGATCCCTCAGGATCAAATATCCTGAGGGATTCGCCAAGCTGTTAATCCTTTACTTTTCTTTCCCTCTTTCGCCGAATTGGTATCCCTTCTTCCTTTCCTGGGTTATTCTGCTTTGATCTGCTCGATCTCGTTTGCATCTGGTTCCCTTCTAGAGGGACAGCAGTTATTCCTCCTCTGTTTTTCGCTTTTGGACGACAACTCTTCGTTTCTACCTTTCCCTGTATAGAAAAACGACAATTATCAATGATTAAGCTTCCCATGTTAATTCTTACACATTTTATTAAAATTCTTTATTTCTTTGAATTCATAATGTAGAAAAGGTTACAAATATTACTGAAAAGCCACTAAATTGTTTGTCAAAAGCATACCTTTCAAGTGCTTCACAGAGACAAGTGTTATTTTCAAGGAATGAAATGATTACCACATCTGTAGCTTGTCTAGTGGGAATTGCCTCAATCCATTTCGTGAAATAATCTATCGCTGTGAGGATCCATTTATGCTGACTGGACGAAGCGGGATGAATTTCGCCAATGAAATCCAATCCCCATTGCTGGAAAGGGGCACTCACCTCTATGGGCTTGAGTGGTAGAGGCTATAACTTCCACTTTTCTTCGAAAATATGACACTTATGACCTCACTTGACCATCTTATATACATCAGCAAACAATGTCGACAAATAGTACCCCGCTCTCAGAATTTTATTTGCTGTTGACTTCCAAAAAAGGTGACCGCCACAGTCTCCTTGGTGGCATTCCTCCATGACTTTCTTTGCTTCCTTTTCCACCAAACAATTTAACAAAACACCACAGGGCTCTTTAAAATACAGTGCAGAATTAAGAATGCAAAACTTGCAGCCTTCAACTTGACTGTTCTCTCTTTGTTTCTAGTCATGCCGGGTGGTGGTGACAAATTTTTAAGCACATATATGATATATGAATACCATGGAGAAAGAGAAAAAATTTTAGATACCTAAATTGATGATCCTTCCTCATCCTCATCAGACAAGGCAGCGATCAGATTTATGCTCAAGGCATGCAAGTTTGATTCAGCCATTAACTTCGCCAATCCATGTCCTTTAATCAGCTTTGTAGGCTTTATTTCCACATCATATTCCAGCAAGGTTGCAATCCACTTACCTCTTCTTCCTTCGGGATCGGTCTGCACTAAAACATCTTTGACAGCAGCGTTAGGAACATAGGCCAAAATGTGAGAATGTAGAATATATACCCGGAAATCTTTCAATGCCTTCACAAGTGCAAGGGCCTGCTTCTCAATGATGTTGTACTTTAAGGCTGCATCTCTTATAGCTCTGATGAAGAATGCGATGGGTCTTTCAGATTCTCTCTTTTCTGCAATAACACCGTTGCCATAGTATGCTCTGAAGCGAATGAAAACAATATGAAATCTTGAGTGTAGTCCGGGCTGACTAGAACTGGAGCTGAGGAAAGAGCCAATTTGACCAAATTGAAAGATTTTACAGCCTCCTCTATCCATTTCACTTGGTTTTCCTTCTTAAGCATGTTTGTCATCTCTCTTAGGTGCTCAACAAGAGTAGGTACAAAGCAGTGTAGAAATTCATCTTACCATTGAACGATTGTATCTCTTTTTTATTCCGGGGTAGATCGATTTATTGAATTTCCTACACATGTGCTGAGTCAATACGAATGCCATATTTTGAGATAATGTGCCCGAGTAGTTTTCCTTCCTCCATGGTGAACAAGCTCTTATTTGGATTCAACAACAAGCCATATTTTCTGCACTTTTGGAAAACAATTTTAAGATGGTACATGTGTTCTTCATCAGATTTGGAAAACATCGTCAAATCATCCAGATACACCACCAAAAAGACATCCTTCTCATTTGCAAAAGCCAAGTCCATTGCACGCTGAAATGTGGCACCCGCACTCTTCAAACCAAAACGCATTTTAGCGTAATGAAAGGTTCCCCATGGAGTGGTGAACGTTGTCTTGTCTCGGTCATCTTCATGGACAAAAACTTGGTTATATCTGGAATAACCATCAAGCAGTGACATACAAGATGCTCCCACTACTCGCTGAAGTATATGGTCCATTTTGGGCAGTGGATAGTTTTCCTTTAATGAAACTTTGTTGAGATTTCTGAAATCAATGCATAAGCGAATCTCACCTGTCTTCTTCCATATGGGCACCAAGTTGGAGATCCAATCTGAAAATATGATGGGCATAATGATCCTTGATTTGTGCAACCTATTTATCTCCTTTTCAATAGATGTCAACAACTTTGGATTTAACATTCTCAACTTCTGTCTGAATGGTTTTTGATTGGGCTTGATGGGTATAGTGTGCTAAATTATATTAGTATCATATGTCTTTAAATCGAAATAGTCCCAAGCAAACACATCTGCAAATGAAGACATCAAACTGATATATTTGTCCTTGATCTTTGGTGGCAATGCTTTGGACAATTTTACCAATTTAGGATTAGCAGTTGTTCCGATGTTGACCTCTTCCACACCCTTCTTTGTTGGCTGCAATTTTGGATTGCGGGCTACATCATCTTGATCAAAGAGTTCTTCTAGAGGTATCAAGCCTTTAGGAATAGCATTATTCTTCAGCTGCAACACGTCCATTTCATTGATCTGCACCTCATCTGTACCATTACCTTTACCATCATCAGTTTCTTCATTAATTGAAGTCTCTTTGAACTTGCCTTTGTTTTGCATAAAATCATCAATCTCCTCATCATCTTGGAACACTTGCCAATATCTCTTATTGTCTGGAATGGTTGGATGATGCTTGACATGGATTTCGAATTTGTTGCTAGAGTTCATTGGGATCTTCAAAATAATTGCTACCTTGGCAAGAGCATCAGCAATACTATTTTGTATACAAGGCACACATGTCAAGGTGTATTCTGAAAATAATTTTAGTATGTCTAGGACTTCATTACGATAAACCTGCATCATAGGATGCTTTGCTTGATATTTGCCTCTGAATTGCTTGATAACTAGTTCGGAGTCACCATATACTGAAATCCTCTTAGCATTCAGCTTTCTTAGAATCTTTAGGCCAGCAATCAGAGCTTCATACTCAGCTTCATTATTTGAACACTCAAAATCCAACTTGTATGAGCATATCCGCACGTTACTAGGGACTTTGTTTGGGGTGGAGAAAGGACTGCATACCCAAATTCCAATTCCAGCGCCATCATTTCCCATTGCTCCATCGAAATCCATGGTCCACAAACCTTCTTCC
The DNA here is from genome assembly GCA_000404065.3 of Pinus taeda. NCBI lineage: Eukaryota > Viridiplantae > Streptophyta > Pinopsida > Pinales > Pinaceae > Pinus > Pinus taeda. The sequence continues at coordinate 204,465 of APFE030218021.1, read as the reverse complement.
TCCTCTTGCAAATGTTGAAAATTTGTTTGTTGTGCCTTGTCTACTTGCTGTCCATTGCTTTCAGCTGATTGCTCAACAGTGTTCTGCTGCTCTTGTTCTTCTTTCTTTAAAACTTCTCTGAAATTTTCTGTTATTTCCGGAATATCATCTACTTCTACTAACTGACTATCTATATCATTGAAACTATCTGAATACAAAACAAAAGACTCTAAATCCGTATGTACATAGTTAATTGGATGATTTATGGGTTTCTCCTTGCTTGTGATCATGTATTTCATTTTTTGTTCCCGATACAATTTCCTCATTTGTCTAAACACTGGAATCGTTGCATAGGAGAAATCTAGCTGTAGTGCCCCTTTCAGTTTCGCTACCCAAGACCTGGAAAGAAGCATGCCAAACCTTGGAGAAATATCTGCTATCACAACATCCATCAAAACTTTCTTCGTTGGGAGCTGATCCAAACTCACAACCAAGTCTTTGATGAGACCTATACATCTTACTCTGCTGGAATCAAATGAATAGAGATCATGATATTGCCGAGTGATGTCCAGACCAAGCTTATCCATGATTGCCTTGGGCATGAGACTGTGAGAAGCTCCAGAATCGAACATGGCGTTATGTAACACAAAATCATGCAATCTTAAACTGATATAAAACGGCGGCACATCACTATCAAGAGACTCACCATTCGATGCTAGCCCAAAAATAATTTCAGATTGATCATCTTCGACATTCACCATGTCGGACATTGGGTCCAAATTCAACGTTTTAGTACTTGTCCTTTATAACTATTATTCTTCATTATTTCAGTCAAGGGGATGGATACCTTTAATTTACAAATCTCATTTTCCAAATTAAAAGTAGGAATATTTTCTACCTCTTTGACTGGGATTTCTTTCCTTTCCTTTTCTTTTCTTGCAACTTGCTGATGTGATGGTTCTGCTAATGGTGACTTGCTGCTCTTCGGATCAACTGCCTCCTTTCCTTTCCTTTGGGTAACTGTTGAATCATTCCTTGATGCCTCAACCTCCTTCCTTTTCTAAATTTGTTTGACCAGCACATCTCTGTTTCTAAGTGAATATCGTTGTTGTTGGGCAGACAAAGCATTCATATAGCCTCTTTGGTATTCATCGGATTCTTCCTCCAAGACGATGTCATTTGTTAGAATGAAATCTACGTCTTTGTGTACAGCTGAACTCTCTGCATACTCTTCATACTTAGTGAGATAAATAAGCAAATCGTCGGGAGTAAAGAGGTGATTTTATTCACCTATTACATTCCTGTCCTCATCTGATTCCGGTCCATGCACAAAATTTTGCTGCAAAGTTGTCTGTGCTGGCTATTGTGCAGTCTGCTCTTGGGCTTGCTGATCTCTATGTCTTATTATATATTGTGGTTGTTGCTGCCCACGAAAGTTGGATTTCTAACTTGTTGCTCCAGTTTGTCAAGTTTCATTCTTTCAAGCATCTGCTCTACCTTCCGAAGTAGTTGATCTACTGAGGAAGATTCTTCCTTTGCAGTGACCTTCTTCTCTGCCTTTGCTCTAGCTCTCTTGGTCAGCAGATTTGCTTCAACGCTGACTGCTATCTTCTGCATGTCTTCCATTGTGGCTGGTTCTCTTTCTCTCAATTGATAAGCCATGTCAGCATCAAAACCATCCGGGAACTTCACCATGGCTAGTCCTACAGGTGGCCTTAGATGATATGGAATTTCGTTATAAACTGAATTGAATCTAATGCAATAATCTTGGACCGACTCACTAGCGTTTCTTTTGATTTGCTCATATTCGGCCAGAATTTGAAGAGGATTATTTTTCACTTCCTAGTGGTTTAAAAATTATCTTTGTAGGTCAGCCAAGGTAGCGATACGTGCAGCTAGCAAACCTCTGAACCATTTCCTCACTTCACCTGCAAATGTCTATGCAAAAAGTCTCATTGCCACATTCTTCGCATCGATCTCATGAAGTTCATAAAAGTCTGCCATTCTATCCACATGTTGCTAAGCAGTAATGCCATTAGGGGTGCCATCAAAAATGGGATTTTTCTTTGGTAATCTGTGGGCATATCATCTAAAACTTGAGGCAAAACAAGAGGTGCAAAACGGGCAGCCATCACTCTTAGTGGATTTGTCCTCAAAGGTGTTGGAGGAGTGTGCACAGTTTGTAAGGGGCTAGCAATTGAAGTTTGAAGCTGGGATACTATGTAGTTATCAATTGACCGGTTAGCCCTTTTCGTCTCCAAGTCTACAAGAAACTGTGGATTGTGGACACTAGAGTCAACCACCCTTTTGGATTTGGTTTCGAACAACGATAATTCAAACTTCTCATCAAACTCTAGCTCTCTTCAATATACTCAAAAATGTCCGGGCATGAATGGGATTTGAACATGGGTGATATAGAGCTTTCTTGACGACGAATTCTTGAAATCAAATTGGGATTTTTGTAGATGTGCAGAGGGTCGAGATCTGGATTAGCTCTGGTGTATCTTCTAGAAGCCAGCGTGCTATTGAGAAAAATCAAAGGACACAACCAACTTTACTCAACCTATAAAATCCTAAACTTATCATCCGGAAGCTTAGAATTATTAAGAAGTAAGGGGATTTGATTTTGGTGTCCCCAGCGGAGTCGCCACTATGTTAGCACCTAAATCCGACTTAGGCTGAAAGAAGGAAAAATTCAGGGTAACCACAAACTACGCTCAGTCTGGTAGCTAGCCCTACCAGAACAGGAGAGGGCTCTCTCCGAGTCACACTCAGTGAATAGATAAACGAAAAGGCCGGAGATGACTTATAGTGAAATATTTATCTTAGGCTAGTAAGTGAATATGGATACAAGAAGTGATTTTTATGAATGACTGTGTTTCTGGGATGGTATGGGACCAATGAACCTCAATGAACAAAGAATTTAATATAAAGACACAGATTACTTCGTGAGGAAAGCTAGGCGGAGAGTCCAGCAATTTAGTTTGAAACAACGCTGAATGGAGAGATTTCTTAGGAGAGTGAAAAGGGCATACGTGCATGAATCCTTTTCAACAAAAGAAAGAACACTGAACATGACATTTTTCCACAGGTAGAGAAATAAAAGTGAATTCTACCTTATCTAACTTAGAAAATTTCACCAGAAATGAATATGAAATGAGTTATGAAACATAACAAGATATATATGAAACATAAGGGACACATTTTCTACACTCACAACCACATGAATCTCATGAAACAGAGCCGCTGCCTTTCATTAATCCTCTGTAAAAATATACAATGAAGAAACATAGTTTCTTTCCCACAGCCTCCCAGAAGTTACAAGCCAACCAACCCTTTGAAAATAGTTTGCATACAATATATAGAATGTTCCATGAAGAGATATAACACCCAAGGGTTGGGGAGTTACTTGAATCATTACAAAATGAAGGTGGAAAGTCAAACATCAGCTACAGGTGCAGCGTCACAAACATGACAAATGGCTTGGGTGACTATTTGCCTTCCTTTGCCACTTGGATAGAAGCCCATCTGGAGTGAAAATACTTTAAATGCCACCTTTGCTGCCAAAAAAGTGAATTGTAGATGAGAGGGACCACTTATGAAAAGTCGTGAATCGAAATTTCGCGAAACAGAGGCAAATTGGGCCTTTTTTCCTATATGCGCCGCACCATTTTCTATATGAGCCACGTCACTTTGGGGCCAATTTTTAGGCACGTACAGGAGTCCAAAATGTGCCCAAGTGTGCTTGTTGGAAAGCCTGTCCTGTCTACTTTCCAACTCAAGTGGAATTTTTGAATTTGGAGCTCATTTTCCCCTCCAAATTTTCATTCTCCCAAGACTTCTTCTTGTGTGTCAAAATAGGGGCAGTGAGGCCATTTTTTGGGTGTTTTTGACCTCCTGGAGGCTCAAATCATGCCCAAATTTCTTGCCCAAGTGCTAGTAGTCATGATTTTGCATGATGAATCCAAAAATGCAAGCCATTTCCCATTTGGAGCTCCCAATCCTACGCGTCGCGCCAGTGGCGCGATGCACAGGGAGAAAAAACCTGTGTTTGTGACCAAAAAGTTCAATGTGACCAAAATTGTCCCAAATTTCTTGAAATTTGGGCTGGAGGTTCTCTAAGAGGCACTATGCTAGGCCACAGAAGCTTCAGCCAAGATTTGAAGCCGATCTTTCTCTTTTGCCTCTTTTGCTTCTTTTGTTGCTCTGCTCAATTTAGCCTTCAAGCTCCTTATCTGGGCCTTTGCACTCATGTTTCGTGCCCTGTAATGACAATCCATCCTCCTCAATATGGTTTTGTCTCTGTTGGCCTTCTCCAACAGTCTCTCCAGGTGGATATTGATCCACTCTAACCAGGACTCACAGTCGTTGTTGATCTCTTGCTCCAAGGTAGTGAGCTCGATCCTCATTTGCTGGGCAACTTGTCGATTTTCACGGATGCTTTGCAGCTCCATGATCACATGCTGGTCCTCAAGCTGCTTGTTCCTCTTCTCTAGATACTTGATTATCCATCTGGCCCTCTCCACATTGAGTGACAAGTCTTGGATCTTCTTGTTCTGCTCCTGAATAGTCATCCTAAGTTGGGCAATCTCTGCCTCTGTCTCATCACCCTGAATGAGGATGAAATCAGTCTCCTTTTCACCTGATGGCCCCTCATCATGCACGGGCTTCTTGCCCTTGTCCAGTACCTGTGTCGTTGATGCCGAAAGTGAGGCTCCTTCCACCCTGGGTGGAGATAACACTCGCTTTTCTGCTGCAAAACAAGTGCCTACTGCCTCTCTGATATGTAACAAAAACTGGCATGGTAGTGGTCTCATGGTGCTCATACTGATGAGAAGGACCACCCATCTCCTACTCTGGCTCTGATAGTACCTGTGATGTGCTAAAGAAGTCACGGGAGATGAAGTCCTCCCAAGCAATGCCTTGCAATCCCAACTGATGATCCACCAAAATCCGGATAAGAGCAAAGTGATAAACACTATTAAGCTGCTACTGAGGGGTCTTATGCAGCATGAAGGTGTTCATCCTCTCTATGTTCCCGCATATGAAAAATGGGAGGTTCATCATCCTCACCCTAATAAAGTGCATGAGCAACCAGTTGTGATAGGCATATAGTCGAGAGAACCTCCCCTCACAGCTGAAATATTTCATGATCAATCTCATGAGTGGAGCATACTCATCTTTCAAGTATCTGAAGGGAAAGACTCTCACGAGCTGACTCAAGAATCTGGCCTTGATGTAAGGCTCATAGTGTTGCCTATCCACCTTCTTCTTCCTATGCCACTGTTCTCCAAAATTTAGTATGCCTGTTGCCCCTGATATAGTTTCGGGTGTCAATGTGAAAGTGACCCTGGCCAAGATAGACTGACCTCCATGTAGATGAAGCACAAATAGATGAGCCAACTCATGATGAACTCTAACATTTGCCACCCTTTGACGAAATTCAAAACATGCTAGGTGCTGGAAACATGACATGGCAAGAGGTAATGCTTGTAATTCAATGCGGGTAGTGGGCTCATCCCTGACATGTTTTCCACTCTTGTGATGTCTCCTGGGAGCTTGCTCTTCTGAGGATGAGTCACTTTGTGTCTCCATCTCATACTCTGACGAATGTTGTGATGTCATGGCTGCTGTGTGTACTGTGCTTAGGCTTCCCTTTGATAATGGTGTGAGGCTAGTGCCTTTGTGATATTTGTCAACAAGGGGATCAATGAAACAGGGAGTATTAGGAAGGGAGTAATATGATGGGAATAGGGGTTATAGTGAGATGTTTTTTTAGGGATATGGGAGGGGCTTGGGTATTTTGATAGGGTAGGGTTTGGGGTGTTATGTTGACCAAAGAGTGGAGGGATAGGGGAAAGGGTTTGGTAGTATTTTAGGGTAGGGATAATAGGAAAAATGAGAAAGGGAGGATAGGAAAAAATGGTAGGTGAGGGGAAAATGATGGGTGAAATGGAACCTTGGCACTAACACCACACTTTGGCAACCCTAGCCGTCATGGTTTTTGGTGTTTTCTTGTGGTTGATTTTATGAATTTGTTTGCACTCAAACATCGCTATAAACCACCATATCATTTATAAAATTTGATGAACAAGTGATGTCATAGAGCCTACCTTTCAATTTGATGGGCTTCACAAAAAATTTGAAGTGATTTGGCACTGTTTCGACCCTTGGTCTGTGTGTGCCACACGCAAAACCCAGTGCGCCACGCCCTGGGTGTGTGTCACACCCGTGGAAAACTTGAACTGAGGGTTGGCTCTGTGTGCGCCACGCCCTCTATGTGTGTCGCGCCCCTAAGTATATGCACCACGCTCCTTGAAACTGCCTCCAACTCACTCAAACAAGCACGATGCACACTCACACCCTTTGCAACGTTTCTCCAAGGCTTGGATTAGCACAATGACTTTGATTTTGATGAAAACTTGTATATAAAGCCTTAGAAGTGATGGGTTAAATTTTTGCTTCCTCAAAAACCCATTTTTCTAATGTTGAGTTTTGATACTTTTTCACTGACTTTAAAACACACTGATTTTCACTTTCCCTTTGAAAGTTTAGCTCAAATGATGAAATTTTCGGCACTCTTTGTAGGGATTGCATGATAGGACATTTGGCCATGGAAACCATGATTGTATCTAAAGAAATCAACTGACGATTTTTTTGAAAATTTTGTCATAAATGACACTGTTTGACTTTTCTTCAAAACAGAGTTTTGAAGAAGAGTCGAAGTCTATCCACATGACAATGAAGGTCTCTGAATCATAACTATGTAAGGGCATCAATCTGGCCTGCATGGCTTTATTAAATATGTTTAAAGACCAAATTGATGAATCCCTAGACCTAAACCTCAAAAATGACTTTTTTCCTTTAAAGGACCAGACCTTGACTGTCATGGACTTTGGTGATTATGGACAAAAGACCTGAGCCAGCAGGAGCCAGACATGAGGGGGAATGACTAGCATGACCTTCTCCATCAGATTATGGCATGCCCTTAGCGGAAAGCAGCTGGGTGGATGGAGCAGGACACCTAAAAATGAAATGCATAAAGAGTTTTGATCTCTGACGGAGGACTGACCAGACTGACTCTAACACTTCCAATAAAAAACAAAGTTAAACTGACAATGAACGTACCTAGGTCAAACTTGGTCAATCAAAGACAATTTTGGCCTCTTGAAATCTTGATCTCCTAAAATCTCAGCCCCCTGCAATTTCAACCTGTTGCCTCAAAAATTGGTCTACTGTTGCCTCAGATATTAGGTTTGTCTAAATTCTCAACTTTCACTTTAAACTCATTTTTCCCTTGTCTTTCTCCTCCTCCGCTTAAACAGAAGTGATTCGAATTTCCTCTCAATTAATGAAGTCTGATGGGTATATATAGTGATTGGATGAACCTAAAGTGTTGTGTCTAAAAGGTCAAACCAACTTGATATTTTGGAGGGACAATTTGACATCTGTGGAGACATAAACATTAAATTTCAAAAATTTAAATTATATTTCTTGAAGCGGACACAAAGAAAATGTATTACATTTATCATTACACATATTTAAAGGGATAAAATATTAAATATGAAGACCAACCACAGCTACAAAAATCCAACACTCCCTCTTAGCTAGGGAGGTATTCATAATGACTTCTTCAGATGTTTTCTTTGTTGAATTGAGGCTTATGTGATCCATAATAGTTATAAGTAGAACTTTGATGTAAATCACATATAGAAATACCTTTGTCAACGCGTTTCAAACCAACCAATGTGGTTCATCGTCAAGACAAGTTGAAGAAATAGATCCAGCTTTGCATGTTAAATAGTCTGAGCCTCCAACGGCTATCTTGGCCAACGGCTTAATTTGATTTAGGGACCAGAGTCAAAAAGCCAAATTGATAATTTATAGGAAGTTAGTTATCATCAGTGACCATACCTTAAAATATATATAAAAATATGTAAATGAAATAATTTTAGATGGTGTTTACGTTATTAGTTAGTTAAAAAGTTATATTTTAATACTTAAAAATTGTAAATTAAATGGGAATTAGTTAAATTAAAGACCTAACTTATATATA
>APFE030218021.1:142720-177083 GCA_000404065.3 Pinus taeda | reverse complement strand
CGAGGCTGGACTACTACAACAGCGTTGGACTACAGGTAGGATCTAAACACTTGATTTCTTATATGGTAAATGCATATTTAGAGAAGCATTGTTCTTAATTGTCTTGTTTGTCACTAGAAAGCCTTAAGCTTCTAGGGAGGTTGGTTTTGTCCGCAAAATTGACTCTTTCCGCCTGACAGGCTTTGTGGGACAAGTTAGGGACTTTGTGCCAGTCTAAGTCTCTAGTGAATAAATTGTTCCTATAGAAAAAGTTGTATAACCTGAGGGTGAAAGATGAAGACTCGGTGATATAGCATTTAAATGCATTTAATATTGTGGTAAGCCAGTTATTATTTGTTGATATTAAAATTTCAGATGAAGATAAGTGCATCAGTTTGTTGTGTTCTCTAATAGATTCGTGGGATAGTATGGTTGTTGCAATAGGTAGCAATGGAATTTCCTTGTAGTTTGATGAAATAGTCTCATCCTTGTTGTCGGAGGAGATGAGACGAAAAAATATGGAGTGCCAGAATGGTGATGCCTTGTCTATATGAGGACGGTCCTAGAACATAAACAAAAATAAGTCCTCGAGTGGGAGATCTAAATCTAGAGGGAGATCTAAATCTCCAAGAAAACCTTTAAAGGTGTGCTAGAAATGCAGAAAGGAAAGGCACTACAAAAGGGACAATAAATCTAAAGCTCCTAAGAAAGGAAAGGGATTTGATGATGCTCCTTTTACAAAAGTGAAAACCATCTCAGATGAAGGTGGGGATGTGTACTTGGCTTCTTCTTCAAGTACACATGTAGATCATGAGGCATGGTTGATTGACTCAAGTGAATCCTTTCACTTCACTCCCCATAGAGAGTGGTTCTACGAGTATGAGAAATCTGATGGTGGTGATGTCTTCTTAGGGGATGACAGGAAGGCTAGAATCATTGGTCGCGAAAAAGTCAATTTGAAGTTACAAGGCAGAGGGATTAGAACACTTACAGGAGTTGTGCATATTCCTACATTGGCCAGAAATCTGATTTTTGTAAGTAAGTTGGATGATGCAGGTGTAAAAACAGTGTTCGATAAAGATACATGCAATATGGTTCGAGGAGCACTATATTGACACGGGGAGTTCAGATTGGAACTCTGTACAATCTTCAATATAACATTGTTATTGATGGGTGCTATAGTTATGTGGTTCTTGAAAGTAGAGAAGAAAATCTAGTGGTCTCTAGAGAAAATACTATGCTATGGCATCAAAGGCTTGGACATATTGGAGAGAAGGGCCTTCGAATACTTCATGTTAATGGTATGGTAGAAGGTATGTCTAATAGCTCTCTGGATTTTGATTTCTATGAAAATTTTGTATATGGGAAGCAGAACCGGGTGAGTTTCCCCTCTGGTGATAAGAGAGCAAAACAAATATTAGAGCTTGTGCATAGTGATGTGTTTGGACTTGTGTCAGTTCCATCACTCAGAAATTCTATGTACTATGTATCATTTATAGATGGCTTCTCAAGGAATACATGGATATATTTCCTCAAGAAGAAATCTGAAGTCTTTGATAGGTTTAAAGAATTTAAGGCTCTGGTGGAAAACCAGAGAGAGAAGAAGATAAAGGTGTTGAGGATCAATAACGATGGAGAGTTTTGCAAGAAGGAATTTGAAGAGTTCCATAAGAAGTTTGGTACAACACGATAGAAGACTACTGTATACACACCTGAAAAAAATGGAGTTGCAGAAAGAATGAACAAGACGTTGATGGAAAGGGCAAGAAGCATGCTCAGTGATGTTAGGTTAGGATAGGAATCCTGGGTAGGGGCAGTGGAGACTGCATGCTACCTAGTCAATGGATCACCTTCATCACCGTTGGAGGATAAGACTCCACAAGAGGTATGGATTGATATGAAACCTTCTCTTTCACATCTGAGGGTATTTGGATGTGATTCATATGTACATGTTCCAAAGGAGGAAAGAAGAAAGTTGGATAGTAAATACAAAAAGTGCATCTTTATTGGATATAAGGATGGTTTAAAAGGTTATAAGCTTTGGAACCGAGAAACAAAGAAGGTTGTGTATAGCCGAGATGTGGTGTTTAGAGAGGTGAAAGATGTTATTAAACATGAATTCCTACGAAAGGAACTTGAGAAGATAGAGTTTAAGCTAAAGGAGGAAGAATCAAACTCTACAACAAAAGAGGAATCAAAAGATGAAGAGCCACAAACTATGGCTGTGAGAAGATCAGTTCAAGAAAGAAGGCAACCAGAAAGGTATAGTCCATTTGCTTTCTGCTCAATTTTTCTTTATCTATTACTGATGATGATCTAAGAACTGTGAAGGAAGTAGTAGATTCAGAGGAGGGAAACTCTGGAAAGAGGCCATGGTTGATGAAATGACATCTTTGCACAAAAATGAGGCTTCGGATCTGGTGGAGTTGTCGACTGGAAGGAAACCCATTGGAAGCAAATGGGTGTTTAAGAAGAAGATGAATGTATAAGGAAAGGTGGAGAAATACAAAGCTCGGTTGGTAGCAAAATGTTAGTTCCAAGTGTCAGGAATTGATTTTGGTGATATTTTTTCTCCTATTTCCAAGGTAGCTTCTATTAGGTTACTTTTATATGTTTTTGTTGCGTTTGATTTTGAGGTAGAACAGATGGATGTGAAGACAACATTTCTTCACGGGGATCTGGAAGAAGAGATTTACATGAAGCAACATGAAGGCTTTGCGGTGAAGGGTAAGAAATAACTGGTATGCAATTAAAAAAAGTCCAATTATGGGTTAAAACAGTCACCAAGGATGTGGTATCAGAAATTTGATACATTTATATGGGGACTTGGCTTCACCAGAAGCAAAGCAGATCACTGTGTGTATTTTAAATTAATTGGTGACCGTGTCATTTATCTGGTCGTGTATGTGGATGATATGTTGCTAGTTGGAAATGACAAAGAAATTATCCAGGATTTGAAGACCTAGTTTTCCTCCAAATTCGACATGAAAGATCTCGGTGCTACCAACTATATTTTTGGCATGGAAATTAAACGAGATCGGGAAAAGAGGAAGCTCCGGTTACACTAGAGGAAGTATGTCGAGACAATACTGCAGAGATTTAATATGCAGGATAGTAAATCGGTGAAGGTTCCTATTCCTGTAGGTGTAAAGGTATCTATTGAATCCTATGTTCCATATGCAAGTGCAGTCAGTAGTCTGATGTATGCAATGGTTTGTACTAAACCAGACATTGCACATGAAGTAGGAGTATTGAGAAGGTTTATGTCAAAACTAGGGAAGGAGCATTGGACAACAACGAGGCAGGTTTTCAGGTATTTGTGTGGTATTATTTATTATGGTTTGTGCTACCAAGGAAGACCAGGATTGGACAGATTTTTGGACATTTTTGGCTTTGTTGATGCAGACTGGACTGGAGATTTCGATTAGAGAATATCTACAAGTGGGTATGTGTTTAACCTATTTGGAGGTGCAGTCAGTTGGATGAGTAAGAGCCAGTCTATAGTGGCACTTTCAACTACAGAGGAAGAATACATGGCAGCCACTCATGCAAGCAAGGAAGAAATTTGGTTGCAGATATTGTGTTCAAGTATGGGGTTAGTACAATGAGCTATAAGGATAGATTGTGATAGCCAAAGTGCAATTTTCATGGCAAAGAACCCTACTTATCATTCAAAGACGAAGCACATTGATGTTCAGTATCACTTTGTGAGGGATATGTTTGAGGACAAAAAGGTGTTGTTGGTAAAGGTGGAAACTTTGAAGAATATTGCAGATGCATTGAAAAATTCTATGAGCACTGAGAATTTCTCTTGGTGTAGAGAAACAATGGGTGTTGCAAGGCTGGATCAATGATTAATCTCTTTTGTGGCCCTTGTGGAAAGAAAACAACAAGTGGGAGAATGTTGGGTTGTGTTATATTCTTTCCACGACTAGGACACGTGTGGGGAGGTCATAGGGGGGGCAGTTGCTCCCCTTGTCGGGGGGTATGCAGGGGGGCCCTATATTAGGTGGGTGGACCTACCTATGGTTTTGTGCATGGATTCCGCACATGGTTTTGGGCATGATGGTTTTCTATCCATGGTATTTTGTAGATTCGGTCAAGGGAACTATGGTTATGTTCTTATCCATGGTTAATGGATTGGGTTTTATGGATGCTTTGGCATGTATATATGTATTGTAACATTGAAAGGAACATAATGAAAATTCAATCTCAGAGTCCTGGTTTTGGGATCCAGGGGAAAATCTTTGTGTATATGTTTTATGTTTTATGCTCTCACCATTGTATATTTTCTGTTTTTAGGATTTGTATGCAGGTAATCTTTGTACGGGGTTAAAACCTACACTATATGGCTCCAGGTTTAAAGACTTCAAAGTTAAGCTCATGACCAAATGGTTGTGGTTTTATCTGGTTGGGTCAGTCATAATTATGACTATAGATGAGGAACAAGTTCCACTCTTGATAAATGGATACTAGTTGAAAGTCTACAAGAAGCCCCTCTCCAGGGCTGAGTTTACCAATTCAATAAGCAAGGAATTGAATATGATTGAGAGCATTAGGGTTCCCAATCCTTTTAGTCCCAAACTAGTGAAAGAATAAGGAAAATAACCTCAATCTAAAACCTCCTTTGCATCACTTGAGGCAAACTCGCTAGTTGAAAACTGATATAGGATCATTCAACACTCTTCATTAAAGAAGGAATCCAAAGCAGAGCAAGGAGGAAATGTGGACCATCGGAAAAAACTGGGCAAATTTTGTTAAAACATGGCTAAAATGATGGAATGGATAAATTCTCCAGAAGATTTATTTAATGTAATCTAATCTGTCATGTATGCGTATAGAGAGTTTAGGGGTTTGTTGAGTGATTGTGGGAAGAAATCGTGCATCTTAAATGATCCACAACTGTTGTAATCTCTTATAAAAAGAGAGTCTGTGTGTAAGAGACATAGATTAATAGATAGAAATTTGTGTAACCAATGTGTAGGTTCAATGTAGTCGAGAGGGGGAAGTATGACTAAGGTTGAAATGCCTTAGATTGTAATCAAGTTTTGTATATAATAGAAAAGTGTGTTTCAGTGTTGATTTTGTGTGTTTGTGTGTTGTTCATAGATAATCTAAATGTTCAGTGTTGCAGGTTTGATCGACCATCGATTACTATAAGGATTGATGGCGATCCATTTATTAACGAAATATTTTTATATATGAGTGTTCTGTGTGAAGACAGAGTATGGCAGAGAAATTGGGGTTTTAGCATAAATCCATCAATAAGCAGAAGATCAACAGTGTAGGTGACAAAGAATGAAACCATCAAATCATTTAGATCGATGGATATTAATGGCAAAAGAGGAATGGCAGAGGAAATAGATGTCGATCGTCTGATCGACGATCATCGCATGGTGGAAGAGCACGGAAGTTAATTCGCGAGGAAAGTAGTTTCGAAACAGGAAGTGGTATTTCGGGTGAGGCATAAGCAGTATATGGTATTGAAGGGTAGTCACCCAATTCCACTAACCAAGTGACACGTAGCAGCGAGGAGGAGAGAGGAAACCGCTTTTTCGGGCGGGTAATCCTTGTGCTATTTGTCCACCCGAAATCAATGTCAACCGTCAAATCTAGTGTGATTTGATCAATGGTGGAGGATCAACGGGCTATTTGAAACTTCAGCGTGAATATTAACCATTGGATTGGAGAATGAAATGGATGGCAGAGATCGGAGAATGGAGAGTGCAGCAGAAAGGCAATGGACTGAGAGACGAACCCGACAATTTATAGATGCGGGTGTATAATATTGGAAGTCTAGCTAAGTGTATCGGAGTGGGGTTTCCCCATGTATCCTGTGTATTCTTATGTATTCAATATGTTGTGTGGTCTCGGGTTTAAAGGCTTAAGGCCTCAATAACTCTTCTGATAGGTTTGTGGGCCCATAACCCACAAGCCTTAGGATCGAAAATTTGTAAATGAAATGGATTTTGTCTTACCCCAAAATCTCCTTTCATCATTTGGTATCAGAGTAGGGAAAGGTTAAGGGAAGAATATTTCCTTCAAGAAGGAGAAAGAGTGCAAGCAGAAGGAGAAGGAGGTACAGTTGTTGAAGTATGGTGAGTTTATGGTCTTACTGTCGTGCAGATAGCGACAATGGAAGCTAATAAGATTGCAGCAACCTAGAGCAAGGAGTGCTCAATTGGTTCTAGAGGAGAGAACCAGAAGGATTCCAAAAGACTAAAGCTTAGAGGAGAAAGCTTGGTGAGGTATCATGTAGTAGAGGAAGATTGTTACTGCAGAGGTTGGTTGCAGCTCACAGAAGATCATGAAGGTAGTTCCACTGAGAAGTGGGTAGAATTGCTAAGGACAAGGAGAAGCATATGACCAGGAGATCATAAATTTTTGTGCCTTGGGAGTCTGATGCAGGAGCATCCGACACTCTTTATTAAAGAAGGAATCCAAAGCAGAGCAAGGAGGAGACATGGACCATCAGAACAAATTGGGCAAATTCTGTTAAAACAGGGTTAAAATGATGGAACGGATAAAGTCTCTAGAAGACTTATTTAATGTAATCTAATTTGCCATGTATGCATATAGAGAGTTTAGGGGTTTGTTGAGTGATTGTGGGAAGAAATCGTGCATCTTAAATGATCCATGACTGTTGTAATCTCTTATAAAAAGAGAGTGTGTGTGAGAGAGATACATAGAGTAATAGATAGAAATTTCTGTAACCTGTGTGTAGATTTGATGTAGCCGAGAGGGGGAAGTGTGACTAAGGTTGAAATGCCTTAGATTGTAATCAAGTTCTGTATATAATAGAAAAGTGTGTTTCAGTGTTGATTTTGTGCGTCTGTGTGTTGTTCATAGATAATCTGAATGTTCAGTGTTGTAGGTTTGATCGACCATCGATCACTATAAGGATCGATGGCGATCCATTAATTAACGAAATATTGTTATATATGAGTGTTCTGTGTGAAGACAGAGTATGGCAGAGAAATTGGGGTTTTAGCGTAAATCCATCAATAAGCAGAAGATCAATGGCGAAGGCGACAAAGAACAGAATCTTTGGATTATTTAGATTGACGTATATTAATGGAGGAAGAGGAATGGTGGAGGAAATAGATGTCGATCGTTCGATCGACAGATCAATAGATCGACGTTCATCACATGGTGGAAGTGCATGGAAGTTAATTCACGAGGAAAGTAGTTTTGAAACAAGAAGTGGTATTTTGGGCGAGGCATAAGCGGTATGTGGTATTGAAGGGTAGTCACCTGATTCCACTAACTGAGAGACACGTAATAGCGAGGAGGAAAGAGGAAACCGCTTTTCCGAGAAAGTAATCCTCTTGCTATTTGTCCACCCGAAATCAATGTCAACCATCAGGCTAGCACGAGTTGATCGACGATGGAGGATCAACAGGTTGTTTGAAACTTCGAAGTGAATATTGACCGTTGGATCGTGGAATGAAATGGAAGACAGAGATCAGGCCAATTGGAGATCAAAGAATGGAGAGTGTAGCGAAAAGGTGATGGACCAAGAGATGGACTTAACAATTTATATACACAAGTGTATAATATTTGATGTCTGGCTAAGTGTATCAGAGCGGGGTTTCCCTGTGTATCTTGTGTATTCCTGTGTATCCGATATGTTGTATGGTCCCGAGTTTAAAGGCTTAAGGCCTCAATAACGCTTCCAATAGGTTTGTGGGCCCATAAACCACGGGCCTTAGGATCGAAAATTTGTAAATGAAAGGGATTTTTCCTTACCCGAAAATCTCCTTTCATCAAAAACCTATATGAGAAATCTCGTAAGTCTAGGGGGAAAAAAAAGAGAGAAAGAATAAATAAATCCAAGCGAAAACCTCCTCCAAGTCTCATAGGGTGGACCCACTCACTGAAATTCTCCATGAGACAGCTAGTAGGCCTAAAAAAAAACAAAAAAGAAGAAAAGGAAAAAGAAAAAGAGAAAGAAATGCTTTTGTTTCACCTTAACTTATGTGTAGGCACCATAAAAAATAACATCAAGACAAGGTCAGAATGCACTTTCGACCCAAGAAATCGACTTTAGCACTCCAACCAGACCCATATAATACTCATCCACTATTCTCTACCTACCTTCATTGTCCACCATGTCAAACCTCCATCATCATCCCTTTCCCATACATTTTTTTAGCTTCCCTAAACTACTATAGGAAATTCTTGTAATGCCACATGATGACCTAGTTTTGAGAAAAAGTTACATGTCAAGGAATTCCTTTGTACTTGAGCTAGAGGAAATCACTAAAAGCATCATAACATCAATCTCTTTGATCATGTACTAAATCCTCCTTCACTTTTTATCATTTATAACCCTACAATAGCTTTGTTCCTTGATTTTTTTCCACCACAGTGGCAACCAAATCCCTCTTCATCAGCATCATTTTCTCCTCCATGAATTATCAAGCCTCCTTTCCATTTCAAAATGGTGTTTTAGTGAGTGTGAGGGACCTACGTGACTACTACATCAGACTACACAACCCCGTCGCAACCTACACAGATCCTATAGGCTCAAGTTCCAGGGTAGTGTTGTAGCCGCTACAACCACCCTCCAAAATTTTGCCTTCACTTCATTTTGGAGCCTTCCTCCTTGAAATCATTGCAACTATCCTACACTGGTCAGGTACTTGTGTTTATTCATTTTCATCTATCATTTAACAACTTGTGTTCACTCACTTGTCTCATCGGTCAACCACAAGCACATCTGGCAATTGGTTCATATCTGGACAACTGATTGTCAGCCAAAATTGTGCAAACCTGGAGGACAGCTTGCCTTCCCCTCAGGAATTGTGTAAAGAAGCCTAGTAGCTTCCCTACACTCAGAAATTGTGCAAAGAAGACCAACCCACACTACTCTCTAGAAATGCGCAATTTCAACCAACTGGCATTATTCTACAAAATTATGCAGAGCAGCCCAGGCCCGCTGCACTGCCCTCCAGAAATGCAAAGAATTGGCCCAGTTGCACTACTCTCTAGAAATGTGCAGAGAAACCCAGGCCAGCTACACTGTTCTCTAGAATTTTGCAGCACTAGCCAGCTACACTACTCTTTGGAAATGTGCAAAGTGTCCTAACATCACTGCTCTGGAAAATTGCGTAGAGCTTGCCAGCCAATTAGGGCCACTTAGCCCAGAAACAACACAGAAAGTTTCCCTCAATGGTTGTCTGTTGCATGTGCCGGTAGGTTGCCTGATTACCTCCAAAATTGCCCAATTATTCTTTGCATGCTAGGAAGGTTTTCCCAAAAAGGAAAAAAGGAAAAAAGTGAAAAAAAACATCCCTAGATTTTATGGATTTACTTTTAGCAACAAGAGTTACATGCAAAGTCATTTTTAGAAACTCCTCGCCAAGTGTTGTTTTTTCCTAGATTTGTGGCATGCACATCATAAACCCTGATTTCACCAAATCTGTTTAAATGAAACCTCAGAGATCATTTTTCACATTCAATCTTGGAGCCTTGGCATTCTTGAGGCATCCAAGAACCTTCGGCACAGTCGGCGCAATGTTTTCGAGTAAGTTTTTCTTTTCATGCCTTTTGTCATTTTTCTGTCGCTTTTTATTTTTTGGCTTGTATGAGTGTTGATTCCTTGGTTTTATTGAATGACCGCTGACATTTCAAGGTGTTTTATCTTGTAGAAGTGTTGTTTCAAGTTTTGCATTACCTTTCCTTAGTGTGGCATGCATAACATTGTTTTTGCACTCACAGTTGTTGTTGCGGCGACTCGCTTCATGAGCTTCTTGGTTTTTTTGTTTGAATTGTATGCATGTTTATTTCTCTCAGATCTGCACTAGCTTCATACACACATTTAGTCCTTCATGTTTTTAGGTTACCATTAGGCAAATTCAAGCTAGCTTGGACCAGATCTTGTCTCTCCCAACATGTTTTGTGCATTCCTAGCAGTCAAGGCTTTGCCTTGCCTCCAGGAATTATGCAGAGGTTGCCCACACTGTCTCCCAACTATGTTCTTTACAATCCTGGGAGGCAATGCCTAGTCCTACCCACTGGAACTATGCAATGCGCAACTTCGTCCAACAACCCAGCCTGACTGTTCTACATATTGCGAAGTTTCAGTAAGTAGTCACCCTCATTGGACTATGCATTACACAGTTCCAGCCAGTAGTCACCCTCACTAGTAGCTAGGACTATGCAATGCACAGTTACAGCTGACAGTCTCCCAACCAAGAAGTCAATGTTGCACAATCTTGCCCAACATTGAATAGTTTGTTACCTGAATGTTTCTCGAATTGTTTGATGATTTTAGCTAACATTATCTCGCCATGAGTGTCTTCTCTATCTCTAGGTACCACAATTTTTTGAGCATCTTCTTAGCGGTACAGGTATCATGGCCTCCAAGTGAGCTAGATCAAAAGACATAGTTGAAAGCAGTACTATGGATGTGGTTAAACAGGTGTCTATGAGCTTGCCCGTGTACTCAGACACACACTTTTTCATTGAGAAAGACATCAAGATCACATGGAAAAACATCAAACCATTTTCTCAGGCAACTTCAAGGAGAATTTGGAGGACCGATAGGTTTATGTGAACATCCATAATCAGAATTGTACAAGGTTTCATGCATGTTTCTCATGTTCCCATGCACAGATGTGATCCACTGGATTGTCTCACACACTAATTCTAAGACAATGATACTAAGTAGTGCTAGTGGAACAAGGATTTCTTCCTTCAAGAAGGAGGATTATTAGCAGATATATCATTTTCCATTGTGAGTGAGCATGATGGAGGCACCGTTCTACACTCCCAACAACAACACGAACACAAGAGACAACTTGAAGCATTGGATAAGAGATTCAGCAAAGTTTAGGACAAAACCCAACCAAATATATAAGACGAAGACACTCAGGAAGGCATACCAGTTCTTGGTCATCTTCTCATGCTTCTTGTATGGCCAAGGGAGTACGGATACCTTCCCGCAAAGTTTGGTTTCTATGTTGAATTAGTTGGCAAGTGAAGGAAAATTGTTCAACTGGTTCAACATGTTGGCTCTCTAGTTGAAAGTGCATGTATCCAATTCCTAGAGTCTGCCCAAGGATTAGCAAGTGATATTCTTCATATCTTACTACTTGCTTGATGCAATCTATGCCCATCAACAGTTTCCTAGCATGGGTTGTACATGGATACCTTCAGAGAGTGTTGTGAATGTATCTTGCAAGTTGCTCTCAGACTGCAATTATCGAGGAGTCATGGACAAAATATCTGACAATTTCGTCAACCCTTTGTACATGATGATCTCTGAAAATGATCTTCCCTGTATGTCCCAAGTAGTAATGGAGGCATTGCTAAACATTGTAGATTATTATGCCTCACCCGAGAGCACCTTTATCAGGATGTACAACATGGAGAAAGCTCTACATGCGTTGTCGAGTTTTGTCATGGACATGCCGGTCATGTAGGAGGTTGCATACCACATCTTGATAGAGTTATCAGATGGATTACACAGGAAGAAGAAGTAACCATGGCCTACGCTTCCTGGGCAAATTGTGTTGTAAGCGGTCGGGAGTTTGAAATAATTAGATGTCGAGGTTGAAGACTTCAAGAAGTTTAAGTTCGACACCAAGAATTTCAATCCATAGGATCCACATGGTTTATGCAGGGAACATTGTGTGAGTGTACTATTCTTGTATCCACGGGGCGTGTCATTGGCCAGAGGAATACCCATGGAGATATTGTTATAACTCCTCTAGGTTCAATGAACCTGTCAACATTGCAGTAGTGTGGCTAGCAGCACCATAGGGAGCAACAACAACAGTAGCAGCAAGCAGCAAACTTGTGTAATACAAAGACAAGCAAAAGATTGTTGAAAGCACAGAGATGGAGCAAAGCTACAAGTTTAAGGAAGAACCACTTGTGGAAAAGGTAGCTTTAGAGATAGATGTAAAGAGGTGACAACGTGACAGGAGGATAGTGCAAAAAAAGAGGGAGAAGTAAAGGCGGGAAGATGTAGAAAGAAAGTTGCAAAAAGTGCAACAGAAGCTCAAGGAAGAAGAAGAGTTGTGCATAAGAGAGAAGTAAGCGCAGCATGGGCACAAACAGGAGCAGGAGGAAGTGAAAGGCACACAAATAGCGCAAACTATGCCGATACAGGTTGAAGACTCTGAACCAGCAATAGATGAGGAACAACATGAGTAGCCACAGGAATAGGAAGTTTCTCTGCAGGATGAAGTGATAGTAGAACAGATGGACATGGATATGGAGCAGCCGGAATAGGATCAGGATACCGACCTCATGCCAAAAGAAACTGAAGTCACTCCATAGGCTTCACCAGCTCTGAAAATAGAGCAAGTCCCAAGTGAAAAAGGGGATACCATTCTCCTTGAGGACCATCCAAGAATAGATGTGTACAACATAGCCTTTGATGAGTCACAACACAATGTTGTAGAAGCACGTAGAGTGCACACCCCAGATGAACATGCATCACCTGCGCACTTTGAAGAACGGGGGATTATGTTAGATGTATGAAGACATCCAGCCACCTTAGCCAATGCTACAAATGCTTATGCCAAAGCCACGAGCTCGAGTGTTATGCTCATGATAGCAGAAAACAAGTGCATGGCTAAGGAGTTGCAAGCAGTCATGCAAAGAGAGGAAACATCAACAAGATCTGCCAAAGCAGAGATGAAGAAATCCATACTTGTTGAAGTATTGGCTCTTGAAACAATCACGCAGAGACTATATGATAGGTTCGTCAACGTGAACAAGGAACTTTTCCATCTACATGGTCATCAATAATGTTGCACCAAGATAGCGTGAACACTCACAAATATAAATGCCACAGTTGATCATGTACAAACATGGACAATGCGGTACAAGAGATCCCCCCTTCACTTGCACAAGATGACGAAACCGCAAATTGAGTTGGACAAAAAATGCATTCAGAGTCTAATTTGAAACTATGAGGACTCCCACCGTTCATCACTAGTGTTGAGACTTTGTATGAATTATTGCACAGGAGTTTGGATGTCGTGGTGAGAAAATATGGCACCCCGTTGATTGGTACACTCACTGAGGCCAAAGAGAAGAACCAAATCAAACTAGAGATTGATGTGTACTTTGATTAGTTGATTCTCACAGCCATCAATGTAGATAACATGTGGATGTACATCGTCGTTCTAGCCTTTCTCAAGACTAAGTTGCGCATTTTACATAACGAGTTGGACCAAGGTTCCAAATCAGTATACCCAGAAGCAGTGGGGGAAAGAGTTTGTTTCCATAAATACATCATCAAAGAGTACTCATAAACCATTGTGCACTACCAAGCATGGCATCATTTTGTCACTGAGGATCATAGAGAGGAGGTTGATAAGCTAGTCTACCCACAAACATCTGAGTCTCAGTCTTGTCTTGTCTGGCTAACTCAAGCCAATTTTTTCCCACATGGGTATATGTGTAAAATGTATCATTTTTGTAAACATGATGTACAGTGAAATTCCAAGTGTCATTAGTGGAATACAAACAGTCATATGTAATGTAAATGTAATGAAGTTGAAGAGTCATGAAGGTAATCCAAGGGTCACAAAGGGGAATGTCATGGGTCACCCCACCCTTTGTTATAAATAGAACCTCATAACTCATAGAATAGGCTTTTGGGAGCCAAGCTTTTGTTAGGCATTTCTTAGAGAGAGCTTGGAGAGTATTGTGATGAGCATTGGCTTCTCCATAGTGCAGAGCGAATATATCTCTATGGAGGAGAAAGCAGTGTTGACTGTAACGTTCCACTATAGGGGCTAGTGTTTGTCATGGTTGTATGTATGGATGGAACTTTCACTTTATAAAATATAACATAGCCAGCATGTTTCATGCATATGTTGTTATTGTAGTTTGACTATTCTGATTACTTTAGCAATGTATTTAGTTTTAACTTACGCATTGATGTATGGACTATTCTGTATGTGATTGTATGAATCTTATTGAAGTGTGTTGTTGGTTTAACTCATCACTTTGGATTGTCAACTATTCTGCTTTCCAGTTCGTGATGCCATTCAGCTTGTGTGTTCCTTTCAGGATGTGTACTATTATAGGATTCTAAGTGATACACTTCTTTTCCCCTTCCGTGTGTTAGAAACTCCCCATGCATCTCTCCTGGCTTGCTACAAGGTCACACACTTGCTTCCGACAAGGATATCTTTCTTACCACTGCGTGCTATCGTAGTCAAGGCATAGCTTTACTATCCACTGCTAGGACTCCTACCCCAAACGTTATGAGGTCTAGTTGTGACTTCTTACTAGGGATCCCCTGACATGTTTGCAGATCCAACACCATCAACATTTTTGGTGCTAGAAGGAGGGCTAGATGACAAGTTGAGCCCTCAAAGTCTGTTTTGAATCTTCACACATCTATCATGTCCTATGTTACACTTCATCCTCTGAGATGTATGTCTTATGGAGATGATTTTGAAATCTTAGAGGATTTTTGGAATCTCTTGTCACAGAACACATATGTAGGTGAAGGAAAAACAACTTGCAAAGGCATAGTATTTCCTTTTCCAATAATTTGACAGCCTCCAGAGGATTATGTGATCTACACGTTGTTCACATTCACGCTTCGTGGTCACCCTTTGCAATGGCTTGTCACACTACCCAAAAAATATATTCGCTCATTTGGTCACTTTGTTATAGAGTTATCTGATGCTTTCCATAAGTATGACCGTCAAGAATTTAGTAAAAAATATCTTAAATTACGAAAATCCCTTGATGAATCCTTGGTGCTATTTTGGGATCACTTTCATAATCTCACATTTCAATTCCCATAGAATGAAATTGATTGGAAATTTCCCAATGAAATATTTCAATATCTTCTTCACATACCTCAAAATCCACATATCTTCGAACCATTCGAACCAACACCAACATAGCTTGGTGTTAGAACTACTAAATCCAAAGAAGGCATGGTTTTGGTCACAAGTGATTGTCCATCCTCATCTCATCAAATAACTTTGACCCTGCAGTCTGAGGCGAGAGAAGGTGCACATCTATCTGTTGAACTGTCACATCCTCCCACCCCACCTTCTCTTGATCTCTGCGCAAATTTGGCTGACAAGACTGTTGGTTGTCACGTGGACTTGTTTCCTCAACCTCCATCCCCGTGTTATGTTGATCCTTCAGATCGTACTGAGATCTATTCTCCCGTTCCAAACTCCACACTTATTGTTCATGAGGATCAAGTTGTCGATGGAGTTGGTGTTAAGCAGCCAACCTGAGCTATCATTTGTGATAAATATGTGTGGGAATCTGAAGAAGAACATACGCGGAAGGATGACCTCCTTCCGTCCGCACCTCATCCGCTTTTCCTTGACATATTTGGTGATTTTGCCACTGTTAATATTCCGTGTGAGAATTCATTCCTGGATGCATCTACTTTTGATCATTCACATAATACACTGGACGTTAATTTGTCATTGCATAGCGGAGAGGACACAACTGTGTTTGGAAATCCACTCAATATTTCATCTGTCATTTCCGAAAACACAGAGGGTGAACATTCTTGCTTCTCATCAACCCCTCTATACAATTCATGAAATCATGAGGATGTCAATGAACATATTAATTTTTCTGATCATGGTTGTGGTGATCTCTTTTATCTTTCATTCTATCACAATGTTGATTCATTTGTTGTCAATCTTTATGTTACCACTCTGATAGTTCCTTTGAAGTAATAAGAAGGAAAAACCAAAGGTAACCACTATCCACTTTTGGAGATCAAGACCTAGCCTTCCTGATGCTCAAAGAGGGCTCTCTCTTTAAGTTTTAACTTTGTTTTAAGTAAGATGTTTTAGGCTAGCTATGATTATTCAAGGGGTTTTGATATTTTTTGAAATTGGGTGGTGGGATCTCTTAAACAGATGGATAAATTGATGTCTTTAAGACCATTGGGCTATGGATTCAACTGATAAGGAAGCAAGGTTGGATAAACTCACTAAAGGGGATGTTCCAAGGGCAAGATAGCAGAGTGTATTTCAGATGTTTGAGACAAATGGGTGAAAGGGTTTCACTCGGGGTGAGAGAGCAGTTAAGGGTTCTCAGACCTGGATAATGAATGAGGAAGGCAAGGGTAATCGAAATCAAAGGGCAATTAAGAATCCTTTAATCTTGATTGTTTATGAAATCAATTTAAAGTAAAGAGCAATTAAGAATTCTTTAATTTAAATATCAGAAGAAAACATTCAAATGCTTAACTATTAAAACAAAGTGTGATTTAAACAAGTTCTGAAATATATTTTCAGTTATAGAATTTATATTGAAACAAATCTAATATTATGAATAACTTTGAGAAATTGGCAAAGACACACGAAAATACTTGTCTGATATTCGCTCAACACATGAATCCTTGGAACAGTCTGATCTTTATTAATCAATCCATCTTGTTGGCTCATCAGCTTGATACAATAACCTTTTGATTCTTCTTGATAAAAAATTCTATAGAAATGTCTAATAGAATCCACACTACATACTTCAAATTGTGAAGTATTTATACAAAAATTTTACAAAAAATCTCAAACTAATTTGAGATTTAATCTAGGAAATAAAAATATCTTCTTGCAAGAAGATAGAGATAGCTATTGAACTGCTTCATGATGTCCCTTTTATTTTGGTACTGTTGGCTTTTATGGTTTGATTTTAGCCATTTATGCTACTTTTTTGTTTGATCTTTTATGTTGGAAGCTTCATTTACTTTAGGCTTTCATATGATACACTTTTACACTGATACACTTTGACCCTGCTAATCTGTCTTCATCCTTTTACCTGGCTATTTCACTTTTACTGTACATTAACCTTTTTACTACATATTTCTCATAGTAAATCAGTCAATTTCTCCCATGTTTCAGCATTAGGTAATTGGATTTTTAGCATTCTCCTACATATTTCATCTGCCTCGGTGTACTTGGAAAAAGTAGGCTTATTGATAAACAAGTGTTTTACCTCATGTTGGAATTAAAACAAGTTTTCAAATGTCTAATAAAGTACTTTGCCTATTGGCAATGCCTTGATTGATGATGTATTGACCAGTTCTTTTGCTAGCTCTCTGATTTTGTTGTTGTAATCTTGTTCTGTCATGTGCTTGTCATTTAGTACTAAGGGACTGGGTAACCCTTTCTCTCTCAAAATTTGAAACTTAGCCATAAAACTGTCAATGACGACCTGAATATTGTGACACTTGTCCTCCAAGTTTAGCATTAAGTTTCTCTTGGAGAGGACCTTTCTCACCTCCAAAATTATCTCTGTTATGTCTTAAATTTCCAATTCCTAAAGCTCATACTTATTTTTACTGTTAAGGAACTAGATAATTCTGGTAGCATCTTCTGGCATTTCTCCTAATTCTTCTTTTACTCTTTGGATGGCCTCTGTAGCCATCTTTATTAAATCTACCTGTTCAAAAATCACCTGAATAGATGGCCAAATATCATTGAAAGAGTCAATGATATTGGCCCATAGTAGTTCCTTAGCTTGCCCAAGGGGTTCCTTTAATGTTAGGTCCTTCTCCATGGCTTTCAATCTCTCACTCATCCTGGCAACTTTTTGCACTTCTTCTTTGTGCATGATTTTGGCAAGCTTGTAATCAATCTCCAAGCTTGTCATCTTTTCTTTCATCTTATTCATCTATGTTTCCTGTATGGTCATTTCTTCCATATCTTTAACCAACTTTGTTGCTTCTTCACCTAATGTACCTGCTGCTGATGTAGACTCTGTTGAAACTGGTTGTGTTATGGCCATAGGAGATGTGGGAGACAATGAGGCTACCAATGTGGAAGGAACAACTATTGAGACTGCTAGGATGACATTCACTAATGTAGTGCCAAGATCACTTTCCATCAATTGGATTAAACTATCCAATTCCAAATTTGTCTCCCTTAACTGATCATTTAGTTTAAGGACTAAGTCCATCAACTCTTCATGTCTGGTTTGGTTTTCCAAGGCTTCCTGTGTATGGGGATGTTGTAGTTGAGGTATCTTCAATTGCTTTTTAAGTGTTGCAATGTCATCATTCCTTTTGTTGATTAGTTGTTTAGTAGCTTTGATGTCTTTGGGATCATGTCCCAATTCAATCACTAAGTCTTTCAAAGACTTGATTCTAGTGTCTTTGGC
This sequence comes from Pinus taeda, assembly GCA_000404065.3. Taxonomy (NCBI): domain Eukaryota; kingdom Viridiplantae; phylum Streptophyta; class Pinopsida; order Pinales; family Pinaceae; genus Pinus; species Pinus taeda. The sequence goes on along the minus strand of APFE030218021.1, from coordinate 158,987 downwards.
CTGTGAGTAGGCCTTCTCCAACTAATACTGCGCTGAAATGTTGTTCTGTGAATTCTGCAATTGATGGGTAGCTATGGCTTTTCCAGTAAGGGTGGATTAAATCATTTCTCCAGCCTATTTGTGAAATTAAATTTGGTCAATGGGATGAGTAGCCCTTGCCAATAACTCAAAATCAATCTTTCTGAAATTCGTTATTGTCCTTGGTTGTTGTACAGTTGGCTTTATGAAAGACATTTACATTTTTCCTTCCTTCGTGTCAAAAGCTGACATCAACCTGGTTTGATTAGTAGGTGTAAGTTTGAGATACTGTGCATAAGGTTGTGCCTTCAGTTTCTCATTTCTCATCTTGATTTCCTTGAACCTGTCTTTATGTCCTTATCTTCATCAGCAGGCCTACCAAATGAAGAGACTTCTACACTGAGCTTCCTTTCTAACATACGAGTCTGTGATACAGATGGGTCCTGTGTTTCTCTAGATTGAGTTGTGCCCTTGCTCATGTCTAACTCAGAATTAGTTACTTTTGTTGAGCCTTTTGTATCTTCCTATTCTAAAATAGGATTGAGCCTTGGCCTTTTGCTCTAGCTAGCTTCATACTACACATTTGAAGTGTCCATACCTGAATTGGAGGCTCCCTCTCTATTATTCTTGGGATTCTTTTCCTTATTCTGAGTTGTCTACAAAATAGCAGGGGTACTCATGGTGTCTTCTTGCTGTGGTACCTACAGGAATGAGCTTTCATCAAGCTGTCTTTCTAAATCACACAAGGTATTTTCAACATCTACCTTTTTACTATCCTTGTCTATGAGAGTGTTTTCCAACCACTCAGATTGATTGGCATATCTTTCTATCTCTAGTATGGGGTGATGAATGTAAGGCCCCAATTTGACCTTTTACCTAAGTTTGTTCATAAACCCTTAAGGGTCATATCTCCACAGGAAACTGTTTTGAAACTTCATTTGTTGCAGAATCTGATGTACTTCCTGCCCTACTTCTCTCGAATTGCAAATGAAAGGGCCTAACTGATTTTTGACTTTGAACTGAGTTCTTTTCTTGGCTTAGACAAAGTTGATTTCATCAGAGTTCATTATCTGCCTATAATACTCTAGAGAAAATAACCTCATGGGGAGGTATTTTGGGAGTTTGTATGGGGCTAGCTAGCAACCATAGATTCTTATTTTAGTGTGATTTTGGTAAAGGTACCAATCTCCCACTTTACTTTGCTTGGACAGTTGGAGGACTCTTTTGATCTCTTGGCTTATTCTGGGTGGAGGACTTCCTGTCAGCATAGTCATGACTGGATGGACAAAAGAGTCAATGAAGTATGTATAGGTGTATGGTAATGAATACTTGTGGAATAATGGTGTCCAAAATATGACTGACCTAGGCTGGCCTCTGGTATCCAGCTTCTGGAGGGTGAAGGGAAATCTATTTGACTAATAATATAAAAACACATGGTATAGTACAAATGAGTACTTGAATACTCTTTCATTGTACATTCTGGTAAATGATTCATGCATCCTTTCAGCTATGAATTGGGAGTAATTGTACAAAGTAGTAGGAGGCTTTCTTGGGGTGAAAATGGACATGAAGGCTAGGATGAGCTCATCAACAAATTCATCTTTGGTACAACCCAAAATACATGATATCATAGTCACAATATGCTTGCTCCTTTCAGAGAAAAAGACAGAAACATATGGAGGGGCATCTTTAGGAATGTGCTATTCTTCTACAATGAAATTTTGGAATATTTGGGCCAGTCTAAAGGGAGTCAACTTGGTGTACAGGTCTAAAAAATCCCTAATGGAGAATGGGATCAGGTTTGGACCTGGTTGGACTTGCAACATCTCATTAATTGATTCAGCTGTAATTGTGAACAAAACCTTTTGGTCAGGGGACATTATAGCTCTCTGGCTGGGAATGTAACAGGCATGGCACATATAGACAATTTTAGGAAAGATATGTACTTGGGGAAACTCGTATTTGGGAAAATTGGATTCCCAAAGGCCAATGTCATCAGAATGGTTCATATATTTGTCTTTACTCAAACAATGAATTTTGAGCAAGACTTCATATGCACTTGCGTCTCTGATTTGAAAGTCCCTATCTACCAGGGGAAGGTGGTCAAAGTCCAAATGGGGAGTTGTGATAGGTCTGACATCCATGGTGATAGGGGTAGCCATAATTCAATTCTTGTGGATTTGAATTTGGCACTATAGGTTTATTCAGAGGTTTTGAAGGAAATTGGAATCTTTTAGGAGTGTTTGGGTGTGCGCTTTGAGTTTAAAGTAATTTCAATTGATTTTACTTAATTAAAATACTTTTAAAGACTGAACGTTTTCAAATTTGAAAGGGTGACAGGTAATTTGTCTTTAAATACCTGGAATTGGGTGGATTAACTTCAAATTCATTGTTATCGGCAACTGCAGGAGTTTGAATGGCTCTGGTAAGAGCTGAGGTTGATTGGGGTCTCTACAGCTTCTTCAAGAGTGAAATTGGAGTTCAATGGGAGAATTTAGTGTTTGCAGGTGTCGTAATGGTTTGCAGAGGTTTACATAGAAAATGAGAGAAAAAGGCGAAAAAGTGTTCCTCGGCCTTTTTATTGAGCAACGGTCACTTTTTGGCGAGTAATTTATGAATGAAAAATGGACGGTTTTTCGGGTTTGACGGGGAGGTGGTTTCCCAGGCCATCACACCACTATCATGGAGGAGACGGTATTCAGGAGGGGTCACCTAATCTAAGCTAGCATGCAACACGTAGCAGATGGGGGGTCGAGGAAAACCACTTTATCGGGCGGGTAAACGTCAGCCATCGGGTGAAGCCGATAAGGCTATGGACCATTGGATGTGGGCGATGATGATCAGATGGCAGTCGGGTGAGGAATGTGTGCGGATGTTATGAGCATAGGTTTAGGGGGGGCAGGGCTATAATCCTTGGTGGTTTGGGATTAATTAGGATTTAATCATGGGATTAAATGATTGGGCGGGGTTTAATGACGGGATTAGTTTAGCTTTTACCACGCAGTGGTGTATTAAGTGGGTTTCGTCAGGAATATGGGACAAAGTATAGTTTATATTAAAACTAAGGGTTGGGATATTTATATAGGGGATTTATTTAATATACTAGAAAAGGTATACTGAGAATTTTATAATTAAGTTGAAAATTATTGTGAAATGAATGTGTGGAGTGAACATACCACTAAGCATAATGTAACATTTGTGCATTTTATTCACATACACTTTATACTTAGGATAAAATCTTCTTGTGGGTTTTTTGAATGAAATGGACTTTTAACTTGGGGTTATTTACTTTTCAAAGGCAAATTGAGTTTAACCTTAGGAAAAGGGGTTTTATTAGGGTAATGAGGGGAAATTAATTTTATGAAGGGAATTCTAACACTTGATGTCCATAAGTCATTAAGCCGAGGGTCCAGTCCCACCAAAAGTCAGAGAAATTCTTTGAGCCTGTATGACTTGAAGGATATTTAGCACTAGAACTTATTTGTGGATGTGGAAATTAGTAAGTAAAGGGGTGAAAAGAATGAAGGGGAGTTAATTAATTGAACTTGTAAACCATTTCTTTTTCCTTCTTAAATTCTCATGTACATTGAAACATATAATCAAGCATGATAAATGTGCTTTTATCCAATCAAATTTATACTTCAACAACCTTTCTTCTACTTACCCTACTATTTTTTCTTCATTTTATTTGGGTGCATTTGGACTAGCAGACTCTTATCATTCATTTTTCTTTTGAAAAGTAAATTATCTAATTCTAACCTTATATCATCCAAGGGCTCAGAGTAAATTGATGAGCTCCTTTTATTTTCTCTACCTATCTAATGATATGCCAAGATTAAACTGTTTGGTCAGATTTTATTCTCTAACTATAAACATAAAATTCAAAGCATGATATAGTCCAGATTAAACAGTTTGACTACCATGGGTTGTGGTATGTATGACAAGCTACACACAACCATTATTTAAGATAGTAAAGTAGAAAAATAGTAGTGGCATTTAGACTTGCACACTTTCATGATCTATTTTTGTTTTTGGGGTTCATATTTTTTCATTTTTTGATCTTTCCTTATTCTTTTTATCATTTGATGTTTCTTTTAGGAAATACCCTCTTCACATTTTTCTAAATTTTTAATATGGAAAACATTTGCAGAAAGCAAAGGTATGTACAATATTACAAGGCTCAAACTTAGCCAATTCAAAATTATGAATCCTATCACTGTAGGACCTTTACAGTGGCTCCACTTGGGGATGGAATTTCCTAGTGAAATGTCAAGAACTCTAAAGATCAGTAGCCTTTGAATTGTGGTTGAAGTTACCTTGCAAAATGTCCTTCTGTGAATATGCATTATTGATACTTATGACAATAAATCTTTTAAAGCTTAGGGCCTTCTTTTCGGGCTTCAACTTCAAAGGATTACCATCCAATCCAATATACACTCTGCAATGTTATGTACAATGATGGAAAATAAAGTGAACTATTGTAAGTCAGTGGAAAAGCAGTGTTTCAAAATCCTACCATTAACAGGTCCTCCTAGTAAATCTGATCCATATATGTTTCTCAAGAAAAATTCATTGTTGCCTTTGTAGCCAAAAATGACATAAGGCCCCTACCATAGAAAATAAAATTTCCCATGCTTGCCTTTATCTTCTCTCCTTGAATCCCACTTGAGGACTTTGTCTCCTATGTGAAAATCATCTACTTTAGTCTTTTTATCAAAGACTTTCTTGATTTTTTCCTGGATTGTCTATGATTTTACATAAATCTCTTCTCTGGTCAGCTGCAGGTGTATAGTTTGGTTTATTCTTCTCTGAATGTCATTCGGTTGCACCTGTAGTTCCTGAAGGATTTTCATGACTGGCACTTCCAAGGATGATGGGAAAACTACATCCGTCCCATAAACCAGCTGATAGGGTGATGTTCCAATGGACTTCTTAGTAGTCAGTCTGTCCACCCATAAGGCATTGACTAACTTCTTGTTTCATGTCTTTTTATTATCCTCCATTAAATTTTTGATAATATTGACAAGGCTTTTGTTGGATGACTCTACCAGTCCATTACCTTAAGGGTAATAGGTTGTGGAATGGCCAAGGGTGATATGGTAATTATTACATAAATCTATCATTCTTTTCGATTTAAAGGGTGTTGCATTATCAGTAATGAGCTTCTGGGGACATCCAAATCTTGAAAGGATATTACTCTCTAGGAAGGTGATTATGACAGTGTCTGTGGCTTTCCTAGAAGGTATGGCCTCTATCCATTTGGTAAAACAGTCTGTGGCTGTTAGAATCCACTTATGCTGAGCTGAGGATGAAGGGTGTATTTCTCCAATGAAATCTAACCCCCATTATTGAAATGGCATCTCAGTGGAAATTGGTTTAAGAGGCAAGGGTAAAAGTTTCCTTTTTCCCTAAAAAATCTAGCATTTATGATATGAGGTCACATGTTGTTTGACATATGCAAACAAAGTAGGCCAGTAAAAACCTGTCCTCAAAATCTTGTCAGTAGTACTCATCCAGTAGAAGTGTCCTCCACAGTCCCCTGCATGAAACTCTTGCAAAATTTTGTCAACCTCATCTTTTAATAAACAAGTTAAGAGAATACCCCTACTATCCTTCCAAAACAATGCATTATCTATAACACAATATCTTAATGAATTCATTTTTAAGAATCTAGCTTTAGTTCTTGTCAGTCCAGGAGGAGCTTGTAAATTTAGTAATACAAATGTAATATCTGCATACCATGGTGATTCAGTAAAAGGTTCATTGATCTGTGGAGTTGCCATCTCCTCCTAATCATCCAAAGCACTAATGAAGTTGATATAAGGGGCCTGACAGTTTGATTCAGCCATGAGTTTGGCTAAACCTTGGCCTTTGATGAGCTTGGTAGGTTTTATCTCTATGTCATATTCCAATATTGTGGCAATCCACTTGCCTCTTTTTCCTTCAGGCCCATTTTGAGTCAAAATGTCCTTAACTACATAATTTGGAACATAAGCAATGATGTGAGAGTACATAATGTATACTCTAAAATATTTAATAGCTTTAACCAAAGCCAATGCCTACTTTTCCATGATATTGTGTTTTAGTGTGGCATCTCTTAAGGATTTACTAAAGAATGTTATTGGTTGTTCATATCCTTGATTGTTCTTTTGCAGCAAGACAACTGCAATGGTGTGTTCTAAAGAAAATGAAAAAATAATAAAATCTTTGTTGAAGTCATCACTAATCAGGACTGGAGTCTTGGTTAATGCTTCCTTAATAGATTCAAAGGATTGTTTGGCCTCCAATGTCCACTTGATTGATGATTCCTTTCTTAGCATGTTATTTAATTCCCTAATTAATTCTGCTAGATTTGAGATGAATCTCCTAAGAAAATTAATCTTACATAGAAATGATTGTAGCTCTTTTATGTTTCAGGGATGAGAAATGGTCAAAATGGCTTCTATTCTAGTAGGGTCTATCCTAATCCCATATTTAGATATGATGTGTCCTAACAAATTTCCGTGTTCTAGACCGAAAAGTGTCTTTTTAGGATTTAATGAAATCCCAAATTTCCTGCATTTGATAAATACTCTTCTAAGGTGGTCTAGATGTTCATTGTCTGATTTGGAGAAAACTATGATGTCATCCTAGTATACTACTAAGAAACCATGGATTTCTTTGGAAAAAGCTATATCCATAGCTCTTTGGAATGTGGCACCTGCATTCATTAATCCAAAGGGCACCTTCAAATACTTGAAGGTACCCCAAGGAGTAGTAAACATAGTTTTGGGTTGGTCCTTAAGCTGGACTAAAATCTGGTTATAGCCAAAGAATCCATCTAACAGTCAAATCCTAGATGAGCCCACTACCCTTTACAATATATGGTCCATTTTCGGTAAGGGGTAGTTGTCTTTTAAAGAAACCTTGTTCAAGTTTCTAGAATCTACACAAAGTCTAATTTCACCTATCTTTTTCCTAGTTGTAACTAAGTTTGAAATCCAGTCTGAGTATCTAATGGGTGCTATTATTTGAGCATCAAACATTCTTTTAACGTCTTTTTCTATGCATGGCATAAGAACTGGATTTATCCTTCTAAGTTTCTGTTTGAAAGGTTTATGATCTTCTTTTAGAGGTATTTTATGTTGGACTATGCTGGTGTCATAAGATTTTAAGTCTTCGTAACTCCAAGAAAATACATTTTGGAACTCTTTAAATAGATTTAAATACTTTACCTTTTCCTTTGGGGGTATGGATTTGGATATCTTAATGAGCTTTGGATTATCTTCAGTTCCTATATTAACTTCTTCTATGTCAGATCTTAGAGGTTCCATCTTGGGATTTCTAGCTACATCATTAGAGTCAAACAAATCCTCTAAAGGTACTAATCCTTTAGGCAAAAAGTTATCTTTCAAATTAAGAATCTCAGGATCATCATCCATTATTTCATCTATCTCTACATTCTCTATAACTATCTACTTCTACTTTAATAAATTTAGTTGGTTTATGTAAATCAAAAGCATTTACATCTAAGCTACTTTCTACATTATTGTCTATTGTGCAGTCAGTATCTATCTTACAGTTTGGAAATTCACCTTCATTGTTCATGAAATCATAGGTCTGAGAGTCCTGGGAAAAGATCTGCCAATACTTAAGGTTATCTGGTATAACAGGCCTGTGTCTGACCTTTGCAGTGTACTGGTGGTTTGGTTTGAATGGCAATTTACATGTACTAGCAAAGGTAGCCAGATCGTGGGCCTGCATGTTTTGTTTTCTTGGAATGGTAGCAAAGTTTGATTCCAGGAGGTCCTTGACCAAGTCTAGAATAGTATCCCTATATCTATCAAGCTTAGGGTTGTTGACAAAATATTCACCACTAATTTGTTTCATAATCATCTCTGAATCTCCCATGACAAAAACTCTTTCGGCTCCCAATTTCCTAACCAATTGTAACCCTAGAATCAGGGATTCATATTCGGCCATGTTATTGGTGCATTTGAAGTTCAATATGAAAGCATGTCCCTCAGCTAGTTATTTTCCATATTATGGATCCAAACTCCTGCACCAGCCCCCAACCTATTTACAGACCCATCAAATTCTAAATTCCAAAGTGACTCATGGAATATATTCTCACTATCAGTTGTTCTATACTTAAGGTCTTTGGTTGTGATTTCCTTTTTATTGGTTTCTACATTGTATAAAATGAAGGAGTCCATATCTGAGTGCATGGAGTATATGGGAAAGTTTTGGGGCTTATCCTCACTACTAACCATGTACTTGATCAATTTCTCCCTATATAATTTTCTTCGTTGGCTGAAAACAGATATGGTGGCATAAGACATATCCAACTACAAAGATTCCTGTAGCTTTTATCCCCATGAGCGAGATAGTAGCATTCCATATTTTGGTGGGATATCTGCAACTACAATGTCCATTAGAATTCTCTTTACAGGGCATTAGATAAGAGTCACACATAAATCTTTGATCAAACGAAGGCATTTAACCTGGCTGGACTCAAAAGAAAATAAATCCTTATAAGGCCTGGTTATGTCTAGGTTCAATCTTTCCATTATTGCTTTTGGCATGAGATTGTGGAATGCTCCTCAGTCCAACATAGTGTTATGCAAAATTTTATCATGAATATTTAGGCTGATGTAAAATGGAGGAACTCCCCCTTGTTGATGAATTCGATTGGCCTCAGGGCCAGACAACATTTCAAGCTGGTCATCGTTTAAATTAACAGAATCCTCTCCCTCTCCTATGTTCATTGTCTCAGTTATCTGGGACCTATAAGTTTCATTTTTTACCAGTTCGGTCAAAGGAACTGAAATATTTAACTTAGCTATCTCATTTTTAATATTGAAAGGGAGTTGAGGCTTGTTTGTTTGATTCAAATCTTCCTTAATGTGTGTAGTTTGAGTGTCTTTATCCTATTTCTCAGTGGTAGACATTTCAGTCTGTGTTTCTATTGTTTTACTTTGATCTCTTTTATCTTGATTGTTTTCAATGATTGGTTATGTTTGGGTTTCATTAGAGGTTATATCTACAATCCTAGGGGTTGAAGTTTCAGGTGTTCCCCTACGGAGAATTTGCAAAACTTTTTTAAATGGAGTTTCTTTTATTATCTTAGTCTGAGTTTGGATGGATCTTTTAATGGGAGTTTCGTTATTCTTCTTACTCCTCAAGCTATATTGTTTATGTACCTCATATATGGCTTATTCATATCCCTACTTAAAATCAAAAGATTCACCAGATTCTAACAGTAACTATTGGAGCATATATAACTCATGTTATTCTTGAGTAAAAGAAACAGTGCCTTGCTCTATGGTCTCTAGTTAGTTAATCTGGGTAGCATCCTCTGCTTCTTGGTTTTGTGATTCCTCAACATAATTTTCTTGGAAGGGTGGCCTAATCTATTGCTCTGTTGTAGTGTTTTTTGCAGCATTAGGTTTCTTCCTAAAATTTGGGTTTCTTATTGGGGGTTGTTGTTGTTGATTCTCCCATTGATTTTTCCTATCCATGATATCTAACCTATCCATAATTCTTTCTAAACTTTTAGCTAAAACATCTACTTTTTCATTCGAAGTTGAATCTTCTTCTTTAAATACAACTTTTTTTTCATTCCTCATTCGTACTTTCCTAGCTAACAAGTTGGCTTCTACACTAACAACATTACTCTCCATTTGTTCAAGGGTTTTAGGATTTCTCTTCCTTAACTGGTATGACATATCAGCATCAAAACCATCAGGGAAATTAATTAATGCTAGGTCAGGTGGGGGCTTAATGTTGGCTGGAATTTCATTATAGATATTATTAAACCTAGTGCAATAGTCCTGAACTGACTCGTTGGGGGCTCTCCTATGTTGTCATATTAAAAAAGTATTTGCAATGGGTTCTTATTTCTTTCTCAACTATCAATGAATAACCTTTGAAAATTTGTTAGGTCTACAAAGTGGTTGGTAGGAAAGGCTTTAAACCACTTCTTGACATCACCAATAAAAGTTTGGGCAAAGAGTCTCATTTGGACATCTGCCTCATCTATTTCATGCAATTCAAAAAGGTCAGACATCTTGTTTACATGTTGTTGGGAAGTGTAATGAATAGTAGCATCAAACAAGAAAATCTTACTCTGATAATCTACAAGCATGGCATGAATTTGGGCAAGTAAAACAAGAGGAAGATATGTGTTTGCCATTGTTGTGATTCTGGTTTGATTGGGGGGTAAAGTTGAGGTGGTTGAAGAAGGGCTTGAAACTGATGGAGGTGAACTACATGATGATGAACATGATTGATTAATAAGTGATTTAGGTGATTGAATTGCGGTAGATACAATTAATGAAGTTGTTGTAAAGGAAGGTGGATTTATAGTTAGTGATGATTGTGAATAAATTTGAGATGCATCAGCAGTAAGGGTAGCTAGCTCTATAGATTGTTGAAGATAAGCACTATCTATATTACTAATCAACGTAGAGGTTAAGGCTTCTAATTTGTCGAAAGCATATAAGACAAATTTGTCCAAATCTAGATGAATAACCCTTTTTGACTCTATGAGTTGAGTAAATTCAGGGTCTAAAACTGTTTCACAGATATCATTCTCAGATTTGGTTCTAAATAGTGAGAGGTCAAATGACAAATCAAAAGGGACTTCTTCTAAAGTTGAAAACTCCTCAGGGACTGAATTGGCTCTGTCTAGCTAACTACTACTGGCTTGAGTTTCTTCGTTTTTTGGCTATCTTAAAATCCTCTCTGCGTTATCCAGTACAGTTGCAGGGTTTGGATCTGGGTTGGCCCTAGTGTTGTGAATCTTTATGGAGCCAGAATTTTAAGTTTTTAAATTGTTTTTATGAAATTTTCTGAAAACTTACTTCGGGTAATGACCTTAAGGGGCTCAAGATTTGGTTGAAGGTTTCCTTAAAGTTTTTATGAGGCTGAGGATTGAAGTCACCAGAAATGTTATCACTATGATAATTACTTTGAAGTAATAAGAAGGAAAAACTAAAGGTAACCACTATCCTCTTTTGGAGATCAAGATCTAGCCTTCCTGATGCTCATAGAGGGCTCTCTCTTTAAGTTTTAACTTTTTTTTAGTTAATATGTTTTAGGCTAGCTATGATTATTCAAGGGGTTTTGATTTTGTTTGAAATTGGGTGGTGGGATCTCTTAAACAGATGGCTAAATTGATGTCTTTCAGACAATTGGACTATGGAGTCAATTGATAAGGAAGCAAGGCTGGATAAACTCACAAAAGGGGATGTTCCAAGGGAAAGATAGCAGAGTGTATTTTAGAATGTTTGAGACAGAGGGGTGAAATGGCTTCACTCGGGGTGAGAGAAAAGTTAAGGTTTCTCAGACCCAGATAATGAATGAGGAAGGTAGGGGTAATCGAAATCAAAGGGCAGTTAAGAATCCTTTAATCTGGATTGCTTATGAAATCAATTTAAACAAAAGAGAAACTAAGAATTATTTAATTTAAATATCAGAAGAAAACATTCAAATGCTTAACTGTTAAAACAGAGTGTGATTTAAACAAGTTCTGAAATATATTTGCAATTATAACATTTAGATTGAAAAACATCTAAGATTATGAATAACTTTGAGAAATTGACAAAGACACATGAAAATACCTGTCTGATATTTGCTCAACACATGAATCCTTGGAACAATCTGATGTTTATTAATCAATCCAGCTTGCTAGCTCATCAACTTGATATAATAACCTTCTGGTTCTTCTTGATCAAAAAGTCTATAGAAATGTCTAATGGAGTGCACACTACATACTTCGAATTGTGAAGTATTTATACAAAAATTATTACAAAATATCTCAAACTAATTTGAGATTTAATCTAAGAAATAAAAATATCTTCTTGCAAGAAGATAGAGATAGCTATTGAACTGCTTCATGATGTCCATTTTATTTTGGTATTGCTAGCTTTTATGGTTTGATTTTAGCCCTTTATGCTGCTTTGTTGTTTGGTCTTTTACGCTAGACGCTTCATTTACTTTAGGCTTTCATCTGATACACTTTGACACTGATACACTTTGACCTTGTTGATCTGTCTTCTTCCTTTTACCTGGCTATTTCACTTTTACTATACATTAACCTTTTTAATGCATATTTCTCATAGTAAATCAATCAATTTCTCCCATGTTTCAGGATTAGGTAATTGGATTTTTAACATTCTCCTATATATTTCATTTGCCTCGGTGTACTTGGCAAAAGTAGGCTTATTGATAAACAAGTGTTTTACCTCATGCTAGAGGTAAAACAAGTTTTCAAATGTCTGATAAAGTACTTTTCCTATTGGAAATGCCTTGATTGATGATGTATTGACCAGTTCTTTTGCTAGCTCTCCGATTTTGTTGTTGTAATCTTGATGTGTCATGAGCTTTTCATTTATTACTAAGGGACTGGGTAACCCTTTCTCTCTCAAAATTTGAAACTTAGCCATACATCTGTCAATGGCTACCTGCATATTTTGACACTTTTCGTCCAAGTTTAGCATTAAGTTTCTCTTGGAGAGGACCTTTCTCACCTCCAAAATTGTCTATGTTTTGTCTTCCATTTCCAATTCCTGAAGCTCATACTTATTTTTACTATTAAGGAACTATATAATTCTGGTAGCATCTTCTGGCATTTCTCCTAATTCTTATTTTACTCTTTGGATGGCCTCTGTAACCATCTTTATTAAATCTATCTGTTCAGAAATCACCTAAATAGATGGCCAAATATCATTAACATAGTCAATGATATTGGCCCATAGTAGTTCCTTAGCTTGCCTAAGGGGTTCCTTTAATGTTAGGTCCTTCTCCATGGCTTTTAATCTCTCACTCATCCTGGCAGCTTTTTGCACTTCTTCTTTGTGCATTATATTGGCAAGCTTGTAATCAGTCTCCAATCTTATCACCTTTTCTTTCAGCTTATTCATCTCTGCTGCCTGTATGGACATTTCTTCCATAGCTTTAACCAACTTTGTTGCTTCCTTACCTGATGTAGACTCTGTTGAAACTGGTTGTGTTGTGGCCATAGGAGCTGTGGGAGCCAATGAGGCTACTAGTGTAGAAGGAACAGTTGTTGAGATTGTTGGGATGACATTCACGAATGTAGTGCCAAGATCAATTTGCTTCAATTGGATTAAATTGTCCAATTCTTTCTCTATCTCCCTTAACTGATCATTTAGTTTGAGGACTAATTCCATCAACTCTTCATGCCTGGTTTGGTTTTCCAAGACTTCCTGTGTCTGGGGATGTTGCAATTGAGGTATCTTCAACTGCTTTTTAAGTGTTTCAATGTCATCATTCTTTTTGTTAATCAGTTGTTCAGTAGCTTTGATGTCTTTGGGATCATGTCCCAATTCAATCACTAAGTCTTCCAAAGACTTGATTCTAGTGTCATTGGCCTGTGAGGAGGTATTCTCCAACTGATACTAGGCTGAAATGTTGTTCAATGAATTCTGCAATTGATGGGAAGCTATGGATTTTCCAGTAAGGGTGGAGTAAATCATTTCTCCAGCTTACCTGTGAAATTCAATTTGGTCAATGGGATGAATTTCCCTTTTCAATACCTCAAAATCAATCTTTTTGAAATTTGATGATGTCCTTGGTTGTTGTACAGTTGGCTTTATGAAAGACATTTGCATTTTTCCTTCCTTGATGTCAAAAGTTGACATCAACCTGGTTTGATTAGTAGGTGTAAGTTTGAGATACTATGCATAAGACTGTGACTTCAGTGTCTCATTTGTCATCTTGATTTCCTTGAACCTGTCCTTTATGTCCTTATCTTTATTAGCAAGCCTACCAAATGAGGAAACTTCTGTACTGAGTTTCCTTTCAAACATCTGAGTCTGTGATGTAAATGGGTCCTCTATTTCTCCAGATCGAGCTATACCCTTGCTCATGTCTAATGCATAATTAGTTACTTCTGTTGAGCCTTCTGTATCTTCCTATTCTAAAATAGGATTGAGCCTTGGCCTTTTTCTCTTGTTGGCTTCATACTGCACATTTGAAGTGTCCATACCTAAACTGGAGGCTCCCTCTCTATTCCTCTTGGGATTTGTTTCCTCATTCTGAGGAGTCTGCAAAACAGCAGGGGTACACATGGTTTCTTCTTGCTATGGTATCTACAGGAATGAGCTTTCATCAAGTTGTCTTTCTAAATCACACAAGGTATTTTCAACATCTACCTTTGTACTATCCCTGTCTACGAGAGTATTTTCCAACCACTCAGATTGATTGGCATATCTTTCTATCTCGAGTATGGGGTGATGAATTTAAAGCCCCAATTTGACCTTTTATCTAAGTTTGGTCATAAACCCTTGAGGGTCATATCTCCACATGAAACTGTTTTGGAGCTTCATCTGTTGTAGAATCTAATCTGCTCCTGCCCTACCTCTCTAGAATTGAAAATGAAAGGTCCTAACTGATTTTTGACTTTGAACTGAGTTCTTTTCTTGGTTGAGACAAAGTTGACTTCAACAAAGTTCATTATCTGCCTATAATACTCTAGAACAAATAAACTCATGGGGAGGTATTTAGGGAGTTTGTATGGGGCTAGTTGGCAACCATATATTCTTATTTCAGTGTGATTTTGGTAAAGGTACCAATCTCCCACTTTACTTTGCTTGGATAGTTGGAGGACTCTTTTGATCTCTTGGCTTATTCTGGGTGGAGGACTTCCTGTCAGCATAGTCAAGATTGGATGGACAAAAGAGTCAATGAAGTCTGTGTAGGTGTATGGTGATAAATACTTGTGGAATAATGGTGTCCAAAATAAGACTAACCTGGGCTGGCCTCTGGTATCCAGCTTCTAGAGGGTGAAGGGAAATCTATTTGACTGATAATATAAAAACATGTGGTATAGTAAAAATGAGTACTTGAATACTCTTTCATTGTGCATTTTGGTAAACTGTTCATGGATCCTTTCAACTATGAATTGGGCATAATTGTACAAAGTAGCAGGAGGCTTTCCTGGGTTGAAAATGGACATGAAGGCTAGGACAAGCTCATCAAAAAATACATCTGTGGTATAGCCCAAAATACATGATATCATAGTCACAATATGCTTTCCCCTTTCAAAGAAAATGGCAGAAACATATGGAGGGGCATCTTTAGGAATGTGCTGCTCTTCTACAATGAAATTTCGGGATATTTGGGCCAGTCTAGAGGGAGTCAACTTGGTGTATAGGTCTAACAAATCCCCAATGGAGAGTGGGGTCAGGTTACGACCTAGTTGGACTTGCAACATCTCATTAATTGATTCAGCTTTAATTATGAACAAAACCTTTTGGTTAGAGGACATTATAGCTCTCTAGCCGGGAATGTAACAAGCTTGGCACATATAGACAATTTCAAGAAAGATATGTACTTGGGGAAACTGGTATTTGAGAAAATTGGATTCCCAAAGGCCAATTTCATCATAATGGTTCAAATATCTATCTTTACTCAAACAATGAATTTTGAGCAGGACTTCATATGCACTTGTGTCTTTGATTTGAAAGTCCCTGTCTGCCAGGGGAAGGCAGTCAAGGTCCAAATGGGGAGTTGTGATAGGTCTGACATCCATGGCGACTGGGTCAGCCATAATTCAATTCTTGTGGATTTGAATTTGGCGCTATAGGTTTATTCAGAGGTATTGAAGGAAACTGGAAGCTTTTAGGAGGGTTTGGGTGTGCGCTTTGAATTTAAAGTATTTTCAATTAATTTTGCTTAATTAAAATACTTTTAAATACTGAACGTTTTCAAATTTGAAAGGGCGACTGGTAATTTGTCTTTAAATACCTGGAATTGGGTAAATTAACTTCAAATTCAATGTTATTGGCAACTACAGGAGTTTGAATGGCTCTGGTACGGACTGAGAGGTTGATTGGGGTCTTTGTAGCTTCTTCGGGAATGAAATTGGAGTTCAATGGGTGAATTAAGTGTTTGCAAGTGTCGCAATGGTTTGCAAATGTTTACACAGAAATTTAGCGAAAAAGGTGAAAAAGGGCTTCTCAGCCTTTTTATTAATCAACAGTCACTTTTTGGTGGGTAATTTATGAATGAACAGTGGGTCGTTTTTTAGGTTTGGTGGGGAGGTGGTTTCCCAAGCCATCACACTGCTTTCATGGAGGAGGCTATATTTTGGAGGGGTCACTCGATCTATGCTAGCACGCGGCACGTAGCAAATAGGGGGTTGGGGAAAACCACTTTATCGGGCAGGTAAAGGTCGATCATCGGGTGAAGCCGATATGGTTGTGGACTGTCGAATGTGGGTGATGACGATTGGATGGCAATC
>APFE030218021.1:94971-142304 GCA_000404065.3 Pinus taeda | reverse complement strand
CTAAGGGTTGGGATATTTATATAGGGGATTTATTTAATATACAAGAAAAGGTATATCGGGAATTATATAATTAAGTTAAAAATTAATGTGAAATGAATGTGCGGAGTGAACATACCACTAAGCATAATGTAACATTTGTGCATTTTATTCATATACACTTTGTACTTACGATAAAGTCTTTTGGTGGGTTTTTTGAATGAAATGGAATTTTAACTTGGGGTTATTTACTTTTCAAAGGAAAATTGAGTTTAACCTTAGGAAAAGGGATTTTATTAGGGTACTGAGGGGAAATGAATTTTATGAAGGGAATTCTAATACTTGATATCCATAAGTCATTAAGCCAAGGGTCCAGTCCCACCAAAAGTCAAAGAAATGCTCTGAGGGTTTATGACTTGAAGGATTTTTAGTACTAGAACTTACTTGTGGATGGGGAAATTAGTAAGTAAAGGGGTGAAAAGAATGAAGGGAAATTAATTAAATGAACTTGTAAACAATTGTTTTTACCTTCTTAAATGCTCATGCACATTGAAACATATAATCAAGCATGATAAACATGCTTTTATCCAATCACCTTTATACTTCAGCAACCTTTCTTCTACTTACCCATTACTTACCCTACCATTTTTTCCCATTTTATTTGGGTGCATTTGGACTAGCAGACCCTTATCATTCATTTTTCTTTTGAAAAGTAAACTATCTAATTCTAACCTTATATCATCCAAGGGCTCAGATTAAACCGATGAGTTCCTTTTATTTTCTCTACCTATCTAATGATCTACCAATATTAAACTGTTTGGTCAGATTTTATTCTCTAACTATAAACATAAAATTCAAAGCATGATATAGTCAAGATTAAACAGTTTGACTACCATGGGTTGTGGCATGTACAACAAGCTGCACACAACCATTATTTAAGATAGTAAAGTAGTAAAATAGTAGTGGCATTTAGACTTGCACACTTTCATGATCTATTTTTGTTTTTGGGGTTCATATTTTTTCATTTTTTTATATTTCCTTATTCTTTTTGTCCTTTGATGTTTCTCTTAGGACATACCCTCTTTACATTTTTTTAAATTTTTAATATGGAAAACATTTGCAAAAAGAAAAGGTATGTACAATATTACAAGGTTCAAACTTAGCCAATTCAAAATTATGAATCCTATCACTATAGGACCCTAATAGTGGCACCACTTAGGGATGACATTTCCTAGTGAAATGTCAAGAACTCTAAAGATCAGTAGCCTTTGAATTGTGGCTGAAGTTACATTGCAAAATGTCCTTCTGTGAATCTGCATTATTGATACATATGATGGTAAATCTTTTAAAGCTTAGGGCCTTCTCTCTAGGCTTCAACTTCAAAGGATTACCATCCAATTCAATCTACACTCTGCAATGTTCTGTACAATGATGGAAAATAAAGTGAACTATTGTAAGTCAGTGGAAAAGTAGTGCTTCAACATCCTACCATTAACCAGTCCTCATGGTAAATCTAATCCATCTATGTTTCTCAAGAAAAAGGAATTGTTGCCTCTGTAGCCAAAAATGACATAAGGCCCCTCTCATAAAAAAAACAAATTTCCCATGCTTGCCTTTATCTTCTCTCCTTGAATCCCACTTGAGGACTTTGTCTCCTATGTGAAAATTATATTCTTTAGTCTTTTTATCAAAGACTTCCTTGATTTTTTCCTGGATTATCTATGATTTTACATAAATATCTTCTTTGGTTTGTTGTAGGTGTATAGTTTGGTTTATTGCCCTTTGAATGTCATTCGGTTCCACCTGTAGTTCCTAAAGGATTTTCATTAGTGGCACTCCCAAGGATGATGGGAAAATTGCATCCATCCCATGAATCAGTTGATAGGGTGATTATACAATGGACTTCTTAGTAGTCAGTCTATATTCCCATAAGGCATTGACTAAATTCTTGTTCCATGTCTTTTTATTATCCTCCATTAACTTTTTGATAATATTGATGAGGCTTTTGTTGGATGACTCTACCATTCCATTACCTTAAGGGTAATAGGTTGTGGAATGGCTAAGGGTGATATGGTATTTATTACAGAAATCTATCATGCTTTTCGACTTAAAGGGTGTTGCATTATCAGTAATGAGCTTCTAGGGACATCCAAATCTTGAAAGGATATTACTCTCTAGGAAGGTGATTATGATAGTGTCTATGGCTTGCCTAGAAGGTATGGCCTCTATCCATTTGGTAAAATAGTCTGTGGCTGTTAGAATCCACTTATGTTGAGCTGAGGATGGAGGGTGTATTTCTCTAATGAAATCTAAACCCCATTGTTGAAATGGCATCTCAGTGGAAATTGGATTAAGAGGCAAGGGTAAAAGTTTCTTTTTCCTTCAAAAATATTACATTTATGATAGGAGGTGACATGTTTTTTGACATCTAAAACAAAGTAGGCCAGTAAAAAACTGCACTCAAAATCTTGTCAGTAGTACTCTTCTAGTACAAGTGTCCTCCACAATACCCTGCATGAAACTCTTGCTAAATTTTGTCAGCCTATCTTTTAATAAACATATTAAGAGAATAACACTATTGTTCTTCCAAAACAATGCATTATCTATAACACAATATCTTAATGATTTCATTTTTAAGAATCTAGCTTTAGTTCTTGTCAGTCCAGGAGGAGCTTGTAAATTTAGTAATACAAATGTAATATATGCATACCATGTGATTCAGTAAAAGGTTCACTGATCTATGGAGTCGCCATCTCCTCCTAATCATCCAAATCACTAATGAATTTGATATCAAGGGCCTAATAGTTTGATTCAGCCATGAGTTTGGCTAAACCTTGGCCTTTGATAAGCTTGGTAGGTTTTATCTCTATGTCATATTCCAATATTGTGGCAATCCACTTGCCTCTTTTTCCTTTAGGCCCATTTTGAGTCAAAATGTCCTTAACTACAGAGTTTGGAACATAAGCAATGATGTGAGAGTATATAATGTATACTCTAAAATCTTTGATATCTTTAACCAAAGCCAATGCCTATTTTTCCATGATATTGTATTTTAGTGTGGCATCTCCTAAGTATTTACTAAAGAATGCTATTGGTTGTTCATATCCTTAACTGTTCTTTTGCAACAAGACAACTGTAATGGTGTGTTCTGAAGTGAATGAAAAATTAATAAGATCTTTGTTGAAGTCGGGACTAATTAGGACTGGAGTCTTGGTTAATGCTTCCTTAATAGATTAAAAGGATTCTCTGGCCTCCAATTTCCACTTGATTGATGAGTCCTTTCTTAGCATGTTATTTAATTCCCTAATTAATTCTACTAGATTTGAGATGAATCTCCTAAGAAAATTAATCTTACCTAGGAATGAGTGTAGCTCTTTTATGTTTCGAGGATGGGAAATGGTCAACATGGCTTCTATTATAGCAGGGTCTATCCTAATCCCATCTTTAGATAAGATGTTTCCTAATATCTTTCCCTCTTATAGACCAAAAAGTTTCTTTTTAGGATTTAAAGAAATCCCAAATTTCCTGCATTTGATAAATACTATTTTGAGGTGGTCTAAATGTTCATTGTCTGATTTGGAGAAAACTGTGAGGTCATCCTAGTATACTACTAAGAAATCATGGATTTCTTTGGCAAAAGCTATATCCATAGCTCTTTGGAATGTGGCACCTACATTCATTCATCCAAAGGGCACCTTCAAATACATGAAGATACCCCAAGGAGTAGTAAACACAGTTTTGGGTTGGTCCTTAGGCTGGACTAATATCTGGTTATAGCCAAAGAATCCATCTAACAGTGAAATCCTAGATAAGCCCACTACCCTTTGCAATATATGGTCCATATTTGGTAAGGAGTAGTTGCCTTTTAAAGAAACATTGTTCAAGTTTCTAGAATCTACACAAAGTCTAATTTCACCTGTCTTTTTCCTAGTTGTAATTAAGTTTGAAATCTAGTCTAAGTATCTAATGGGTGCTATTATTTGAGCATTAAACATTCTTTTAACCTCTTTTTCTATGGATGGAATAAGAACTGGTTTTATCCTTCTAAGTTTCTGTTTGAAAGGTTTGTGATCTTCTTTTAGAGGTATTTTATGTTGGATTATGCTGGTGTCATAAGATTTTAAGTCTTCATAACTTCAAGTAAATACATCCTGGAACTCTTTAAATAGATTTAAATACTTTACCTTTTCCTTTAGGGGTAGGTCTTTATATATCTTAATGAGCTTTGGATTATCTTCAGTTCCTATATTAACTTCTTCTATGTCAGATCTTAGAGGTTCCATCTTGGATTTCTAGCTACATCATTAGAGTCAAACAAATCCTCTAAAGGTACTAATCCTTTAGGCAAAAAATTATCTTTCAAATTAAGAATCTCAAGATCATCATCCATTATTTCATCTATCTCTACATTCTCTAAACTATCTACTTCTACTTTAGTAAATTTAGTTGGTTTATTTATATCAAAATCATTTATATCTAAGCTACTTTTTACATTATTGTCTATTGTGCAGTCAGTATCTATCTTATAGTTCAGAAATTCACCTTCATTGTTCATGAAATCATAGATCTGAGAGCCCTGGGAAAAGATCTGCCAATACTTAAGGTTATCTGGTATAACAAGCCTGTGTCTGACCTCTGCAATGTACTGGTGGTTTGGTTGGAATGGCAATTTACATGTACTAGCAAAGGTAGCCAGACCGTGGGCCTGCATGTTTTGTTTTCTTGGAATGACAACAAAGTTTGATTCCAAGAGGTCCTTGACCAAGTATAGAAAAATATCCCTATATCTACCAAGCCTAGGGTTATTGACAAAATATTCAACACTATTTTGTTTCATAATCAGCTCTAAGTCTCCCATGACAGAAACTCTTTTGGTTCCCAATTTCCTAACCAATTGTAACCAAGAATCAGGGCTTCATATTCAGCCATGTTATTGGTACATTTGAAGTTCAATCTGAAAGCATGTCCCTCAGCATGGTTATTTTCCATATTATGGATCCAAACTCCAGCACCAGCCTCCAACCTATTTACATACCCATCAAAGTCTAAATGCCAAAGTGACTCATGGAATAGGTTCTCACTATCAGTTGTTCTGTACTTAAGGTCTTTGGCTATGATTTCCTTTTTATCGGTTTCTGCATTGTATAAAATTAAGGAGTCCATATCTGAGTGCATGGAGTATATGGGAAAGTTTAGGGGCTTCTCCTCACTACTAACCATGTACTTCATCAGTTTCTCCCTATATAATTTTCTTGGTTGGCCGAAAATAGATATGGTGCCATAAGACATATCCAACTACAAAGATCCCTGCATTTTTGCTCCCCATGAGCAAGACAGTAGCATTCCTTGGTGGGATATCTGCAACTACAATTTCCATTAGAATGCTCTTTATAGGGCATTGGACAAGAGTCACACGTAAATCTTTGATCAAACTAAGGCATTTAACCTGGTTGGACTCAAAAGAAAATAAATCCCTATAAGGCCTGGTTATGTCTAGGTTCAATCTTTCCATTTTTGCTTTTGGCATGAGATTGTGGGATGTTCCTGAGTCCAACATAGCGTTATGAAAAATTTTATCATGAATATTTAGGCTGATGTAAAATGGAGGAACTCCCCCTTGATGAATTCTATTCGCCTCAGAGCCAAACAACAATTCAGGTTGGTCATCGTTTAAATTAACAAAATCCTCTCCCTCTCCTATATTCAATGTCTCAGTTATCTAGGACCTATAAGTTTCATTTTTTACCAGTTCAATCAGAGGAACTGATATCTTTAACTTAGCCATCTCATTTTTAATATTGTAAGGGAGTTTAGGCTTGGTTATTTGATTCAAATCTTCCTTAATGTGTGCAGTTTGAGTGTCTTTATCTTGTTTCTCAGTGGTACGAATTTTAGTCTGTGTTTCTACTATTTTACTTTGATATATTTTATCTTGATTGTTTTCAATGATTGGCTATGTTTGGGTTTCATTAGAGGTTATATCTACAATCCTAGGGGTTGAAGTTTTAGGTGTTCCCCTAGGGATAATTTGCAAAACTTTTTTAAATGGAGTTTCTTTTATTATCTTCGTCTGAGTTTAGATGGATCTTTTAATGGGAGTTTTGTTATTCTTCTTACTCCTCAAGCTATATTGTTTATGTACCTCATATATAGTTGATTCATATCCCTGCTTAAAATTAAAATATTCACCAGATTCTAACTATAACTGCGGGAGCATATATAGCTCCTGTTCTTCTTGAGTAAGAAAAACAGTGTCTTTCTCTATGGTCTGTAGTAAGTTAATCTGGGCACTGTCCTTTGCTTCTTGGTTTTGTGATTCCTCAACATAATTTTCTTGGAAGGGTGGCCTATTCTATTGGTCTGGTGTAGTATTCTTTGCAGCATTAGGGTTCTTCCTAAAATTTGGGTTTCTTATTGGGGGTTGTTGTTGTTGATTCTCCCATTGATTTTTCCTATCCATGATATCTAACCTAACCATAATTATTTCCAAAATTTTAGCTAAAACATCTAATTTTTCATCTGAAGTTGAAGCTTCTTCTTTAAATACAACTTTATTTTCGTTCCTCATTCGTGTTTTCCCAGCTAACAGGTTGGCTTCTACACTAATAGCATTACTCTACGTTTTTTCAAGGGTTTCAGGATTTCTCTCCCTTAGCTGGTATGACATATTAGCATCAAAACCATCAGGGAACTTAATTAATGCTAGGTCAGGTGGGGGCTTAACGTTGGCTGGAATTGCATTATAGACATTATTAAACCTAGTGCAATAGTCCTGAACTGACTCATTGGGAGCTCTCCTAATATGGTCATATTCAAAAAGTATTTGCAATGGAATCTTCTTTCTTTCCCACCTATCAATGAAATGTGATTGGAAGGAAAGGATTTAGACCACTTCTTGACATCACCAGTTAAAGTTTGGGCAAAGAGTCTCATTTGGACATCTGCCTCATCTATTTCATGCAATTCAAAAAAGTCAGACATCTTGTTTACATGTTGTTGGGCAGTGTAATGACTAGTAACATCAAACAGGAAAATCTTACTCTGATAATCTGCAGGCATGGCATGAATTTGGATAGGTAAAACAAGAGGAGCATATATGTTTGCCGTTATTGTGATTCTGGTTTAACTGGGGGGTAAAGTTGAGGTGGTTGAAGAAGGGCTTGAAACTGATGGAGGTGAACTAGATGATGATGAAGATGACTGATTAATAAGTGATTTAGGTGATTGAATTGTGGTAGATACAATTTATGAAGTTGTGATAAGGGAAGGTGGATTTACAGTGGGTGATGATTGTGAAGAAATTTGAGATGCATCAACAGTAAATGCAACTAGCTCTACAGATTGCTGAAGATAAGCACTATCTATATTACTAATCAACGTAGAGGTCAAGGCTTCTAATTTGTTGAAAGCATATAAGACAAATTTGTCCAAATCTAGATGAATAACCCTTTTTGATTCTATGAGTTGAGTAAACTCAGGGTCTAAAACTATTTCATAGATATCATTCTCAGATTTGGTTCTAAATACTGAGAGGACAAATGACAAATCAAAAAGGACTTCTTCTAAAGTTGAAAACTCCTCAGGGAGTGAATTGGCTTTGTCTAGTTGACTACTACTGGCTTGAGTTCTTCATTTTTTGGCTATCTTAAAATCCTCTCTGGGTTATCCACTATAGTTGTAGGGCTTGGATATGGGTTGGCCCTAGTGTTGTGAATCTTTTTAGGAGCTAGAATTTTAAGTTTTTAAATCATTTTTATGAAATTTTTTGAAACCTTACTTTGGGTAATGACCTTAAGGGGCTCAAGGTTTGATTGAAGGTTTCCTTAAAGTTTTTATGAGGTTGAGGATCGAAGTCCCCAGTATGGTCACCAGAAATGTTATCACTCTAATAATTACTTTGAAGTAATAAGAAGGAAAAACCAAAGGTAATCACTATCCACTTTTGGAGATCAAGACCTAGCCATCCTCATGCTCAGAGAGGGCTCTCTCTTTAAGTTTTAACTTTGTTTTAGTTAAGATGTTTTAGGCTACCTATGATTATTCAAGGGTTTTGATTTTGTTTGAAATTGGGTGGTGGGATCTCTTAAACAGATGGATAAATTGATCTCTTTTAGACCATTGGGCTACGGAGTCAACTGATAAGGAAGCAAGGCTGGATAAACTCACTAAAGGGGATGTTCCAAGGGTAAGCTAGCCAAGTGTATTTCAGAATGTTTGAGACATAGGGGTCAAAGGGCTTCACTCGGGGTGAGAGAGCAGTTAAGGGTTCTCAGACCCAGATAATGAATGAGGAAGGTAGGGGTAATCGAAATCAAAGGGCAGTTAAGAATCCTTCAATCTGTATTGTTTATGAAATCAATTTAAAATAAAGAGCAATTAATAATTATTTAATTTAAATATTAGAAGAAAACATTCAAATGCTTAAATGTTAAAACAGAGTGTGATTTAAGTAAGTTCTGAAATATATTTGCAATTATAGCATTTAGATTGAAACACATCTAATATTATGAATAACTTTGAGAAATTAACAAACACACATGAAAATACTTGTCTGACATTCGCTCAACACATGAATCCTTGGAACAGTCTAATCTTTATTAATCAATCCAGCTTGTTGGCTCATTAACTTGATACAATCACCTTCTGGTTCTTCTTGATCAAAAATTCTATAGAAATGTCTAATAGAATCCACACTGCATACTTCGAATTGTGAAGTATTTATACAAAAATTATTACAAAATATCTCAAACTAATTTGAGATTTAATCTAGGAAATAAAAATATCTTCTTGCAAGAAGATAGAGAAAGCTATTGAACTGCTTCATGTTATCCCTTTTATTTTGGTGCTGTTGGCTTTTATGGTTTGATTTTATCCCTTTATGTTGTTTTTTTGTTTGATCTTTTACATTGTAAGCTTCATTTACTTTAGGCTTTCATTTGATACACTTTGACCCTACTGATCTATCTTCATCCTTTTACCTGGTTGTTTTAATTTTACTGTACATTAACCTTTTTACTGCATATTTCTCATAGTAAATCAGTCAATTTCTCCCATGTTTCAGCATTAGGTAATTAGATTTTTAGTATTCTCCTGTATATTTCATTTGCCTTGGTGTACTTGGCAAAAGTAGTCTTATTGATAAACAAGTGTTTTACCTCATGCTGGAGGTAAAAAAAGTTTTCAAATGTCTGATAAAGTACTTTGCATGTTTGCAATGCCTTGATTGATGATATATTGACCTGTTCTTTTGCTAACTCTCTGATTTTGCTGTTGTAATCTTGTGTGCCATGAGTTTGTCATTTATTACTAAGGGACTGGGTAACCCTTTCTCTCTCAAAATTTGAAACTTAGCCATAGATCTGTCAATGGCTACCTACATATTTTGACACTTTTCCTCCAAGTTTAGCATTAAGTTTCTCTTGGAGAGGACCTTTCTCACCTCCAAAATTGTCTATGTTTTGTCTTCTATTTCCAATTCCTGAAGCTCATACTTATTTTTACTGTTAAGGAATTGGATAATTTTGGCAGCATTTCTCCTAATTCTTCTTTTACTCTTTGGATAGCCTCTGTAACCATCTTTATTAAATCTATCTGTTCAAGAATCACCTGAATAGATGGCCAAATATCATTGAGAGAGTCAATGATATTGGCCCATAGTAGTTCCTTATCTTGCCCAAGGGGTTCCTTTAATGTTAGGTCCTTCTCCATGGCCTTTAATCTCTCACTCATCCTGGAAGATTTTTGTACTTCTTCTTTTTGCATGATTTTGGCAAGCTTGTAATCAGTCTCCAAGCTTATCACCTTTTCTTTCAACTTATTCATCTATGTTGCATGTATGCACATTTCTTCCATAGCTTTAACCAACTTTGCTTCTTCTTCACCTGATGTACCTACTGCTGATGTAGACTTTGTTGAAACTGGTTGTGTTGTGGCCATAGGAGCTATGGGATCCAATGAGGCTTCCAGTGTGGAAGGAACAACTGTTGAGACTGTTGGGATGACATTCACTGATGCAGTGCCAATATCACTTTGATTTAATTGGATTAAATTGTCCAATTCCTTCTCTATCTCACTTAACTGATCATTTAATTTGAGGACTAAGTCCATCAACTCTTCATGCCTAGTTTGGTTTTCTAAGACTTCCTGTGTCTGGGGATGTTGCAGTTGAGGTATCTTCAATTGCTTTTTAAGTGCTGCAATGTCATCATTCTTTTTCTTAACCAGTTGTTCAGTAGCTTTGATGTCTTTGGGATCGTGTCCCAATTCAATCACTAAGTCTTCCAAAGACTTGATTTTGGTGTCTTTGGCCTATGAGGAGGCCTTCTCCAACTGATATTGGGCTGAAATGTTGTTCAATTAATTCTGCAATTGATGGGCAGCTATGGCTTTTCCAGTGAGGGTGGAGTAAATCATTTCTCTAGCCTGTTTGTGAAATTCAATTTGGTCAATGGTATGAATATCCCTTGCCAATACCTCAAAATCAATGTTTTTGAAATCTGCTGATGTCCTTGGTTGTTTTATAGTTGACTTCATTAAAGACATTTTAATTTCTCCTTCCTTAATGTCAAAAGCTGACATCAACCTGGTTTAATTAGTAGGTGTAAGTTTGAGATACTGCACATAAGACTGTGCCTTTAGTTTCTCATTTCTCATCTTTATTTCCTTGAACATGTCCTTTATGTCCTTATCTTTATCAGCAGACCTACCAAATGAGGAGACTTCTACACTGAGCTGCCTTTATAACATTTGAGTGTGTGATGAAGATGGGTCCTGTGTTTCTCCTGATCGAGTTGTGCCCTTGCTCATGTCTAACTTGGAATTAGTTACTTTTGTTGAGCCTTCTGTATCTTCTTGTTCTGAAACGAGATTGAGCCTTGGCCTTTTGCTCTCGTTGGCTTCATACTGCACATTTGAAGTGTCCATACCTGAACTAGAGTCTCCCTCTCTATTCCTCTTGGGATCCTGTTCCTCATTCTGAGGAGTCTGCAAAACAACAGTGGTACTCATGGTTGCTTCTTGTTGTGGTACCAGTGGAATGAGCTTTCATCAAGCTATCTTTCTAAATCACACAAGGTATTTTCAACATCTACCTTTGTACTATCCCTGTCTATGAGAGTGTTTTACAACCACTCAGATTGATTGGCATATCTTTCTATCTCTGGTATGGGGTGATGAATATAAGGCCCCGATTTTACCTTTGGTCTAAGTTTGGTCATAAACCCTTGAGGGTCATATCTCCACATGAAACTATTTTGGAACTTCATTTGTTGTAGAATCTAATCTTCTTCCTCTCCTACTTCTCTAGAATTGCAAATGAAAGGACCTAACTGATTTTTGACTTTGAACTAAGTTCTTTTTTTGGCTGAGACAAAGTTGAATTCATCAGAGTTCATTATCTGCCTATAATACTCTAGAGAAAATAACCTCATGGGGAGGTATTTGGGGAGTTTGTATGGGGCTAGCTGGCAACCATAGATTCTTATTTCAATGTGATTTTGGTAAAGGTACCAATCACCCACTTTAATTTTCTTGGACAATTGGAGGACTCTTTTGATCTCTTGGCTTATTTTGGGTTGAGGACTTCATGTCATCTTAGTCATGACTGGATGGACAAAAGAGTCAATGAATTTTGTATAGGTGTATGGCGATGAATACTTGTGGAATAATGGTGTCCAAAATATGACTGACCTGGGCTGGCCTCTGGTATCCAGCTTCTAGAGGGTGAAAGGAAATCTATCTAACTGATAATATAAAAACATGTGGTATAGTACAGATGAGTACTTGAATACTCTTTCATTGTGCATTCTGGTAAATTGTTCATGCATCCTTTCAACTATGAATTGGGCATAATTGTACAAAGTAGCAAGAGGCTTTCCTAGGGAAAAAATGGACATTAAGGCTAGGATGGGCTTATCAACAAATTCATCTGTGGTATAGCCCAAAATACATGATATCATAGTCACAATATGCTTGCCACTTTCAGAGAAAATGGCAGAAACATATGGAGGGGCACCTTTACGAATGTGTTGCTCTTCTACAATGAAAGTTTGGGATATTTGGGCCAGTCTAGAGGGAGTCAACTTGGTGTACAATTCTAACAAATCCCCAATGGAGAATGGGGTCAAGTTTGGACCTAGTTGGGCTTGAAACATCTCACTAATTGATTCAACTGTAATTGTGAACAAAACTTTTGGTCAGGGGACATTATAGCTCTCTGGCTACGAATGTAACAAGCATGGCACATATGGACAATTTTAGGTAATATGTGTACTTGGGGAAACGGTATTTGGGAAAATTGGATTCCCAAAGGCCAATGTCATCAGAATGGTTTAGATATTTGTCTTTACTCAAACAATGAATTTTGAGCAGGACTTCATATGCACTTATGTCTCTGATTTGAAAGTCCCTGTCTGCCAGGGGAAGGTGGTCAAGGTCCAAATGGGGAGTTGTGATAGGTCTGACATCCATGGTGATAGGGGAATCCAGAATTCAGTTCTTGTGGATTTGAATTTGGCACTACAGGTATATTTAGAGGTTTTGAAGGAATTTGGAAGCTTTTAGGAGGGTTTAGGTGTGTAATTTGAATTTTAAAGTAATTTCAATTAATTTTACTTAATTAAAATACTTTTAAAGATTGAAAGTTTTCAAATTTGAAAGGGTGACTGGTAATTTTTCTTTAATACCTATAATTGGGTGAATTAACTTCAAATTTGGTGTTCTCGGCAACTGCAGGAGCTTGAATGGCTCTGGTATGGACTAAAAGCTCGATTGGGGTCTCTGTGGCTTCTTCAGGAATGAAATTGGAGTTCAATGGGAAAATTCAATGTTTGCGGGTGTCATAATGGTTTGTAGAGGTTGACACAGAAAATGAGAAAAAAAAGGCGAAAAAGGGCTTTTGAGCCTTTTGATTGAGCAATGGTCACTTTTTGGTAAGTAATTTATGAATGAACAGTGGGCTGTTTTTCAAGTTTGGCAGGGAGGTGGTTTCCCAAGCCATCGCACCGCTTTCATGGAAGAGGCGGTATTTAGGAGGGGTCACCCAATCTATGCTAGCGTGCAACAGGTAGCAGATGGGGGGTCGGGGAAAACCACTTTATTGGGTGGATAAAGGTCGGCTGTGGGGTGAAGCCGATATGGCTATGGACCATCGTATGTGGGTGATGATGATCGAACAGAATTCGGGGAAGGATGTGTGTGGATGTTATGAGCATATGTTTAGGCGGGCCTTGGGCTTTAATCCTTGGTGGTTTGGGATTAATTAGGATTTAATCATGGGATTAAACGACTGGATGGGGTTTAATGACAGGATTAGTTTAGCTTTTACCGCACAGTGGTGTATTAAGTGGGTTTTGTCAGGAATATGAGACACAATATAGTTTATATTAAAACTAAGGGTTGGGATATTTATATATTGGATTTATTTAATATACAGGAAAAGTCATATTGGGAGTTATATAATTAAGTTAAAAATCAATGTGAATTGAATGTGCAGAGTGAACATACCACTAAGCATAATTTAACATTTGTGCATTTTATTCACATACACTTTATACTTAGGATAAAATCTTTTCGTGGGTTTTTTTAATGAAATGGAATTTTAACTTGGGGTTATTTACTTTTCAAAGGAAAATTGAGTTTAACCTTAGGAAAAGGGGTTTTATTAGGGTTATGAGGGGAAATGAATTTTATGAAGGGAATTATAACACTTGATGTCCATAAATCAATAAGTCGAGGACTTGGTCCCACCAAAAGTTAGAGAAATTCTTTGAAACTTATGACTTGAAGGATTTTTAGTACTAGAACTTACTTGTGGATGGGGAAATTAGTAAGTAAAGGGGTGAGAAGAATGAAGGGGAGTTAATTAAATGAATTTGTAAACCATTGTTTTTGCCTTCTTAAATTCTCATGCACATTGAAACATATAATCAAGAATGATAAATGTGCTTTTATTCAATCAACTTTATACTTCAGCAACTTTTCTTCTACTTACCCATTACTTACCCTACCATTTTTTCTTCATGTTATTTGGGTGCACTTGGACTAGCAGACCCTTATCATTCATTTTTCTTTTGAAAATTAAACTATCTAATTCTAACCCTATATCATCCAAAGGCTCAAATTAAACTGATGAGATCCTTTTATTTTCTCTACCTATCTAATGATCTGCCAAGATTAAACTGTTTGGTCAGATTTTATTCTCTAACTATAAACATAAAATTCAAAGCATGATATAGTCAAGATTAAATAGTTTGACTGCCATAGGTTGTGGCATGTATGAAAAGTTGCACACAACCATAATTTAAGATAGTAAAGCAGTAAAATAGTCTTAGACTTGCACACTTTCATGATCTATTTTTGTTTTTGGGGTTCATATTTTTTCATTTTTTGATCTTTCCTTATTCTTTTTGTCTTTTGATGTTTCTTTTAGGACATACTTTACATTTTTTAAAATTTTTAAAATGGAAAACATTTGCAAAAAGAAAAGGTATGTACAATATTACAAGGCTCAAACTTAGCCAATTCAAAATTATGAGTCCTATCACTATAGGACCCTAACACTTTATAAGTCACCTGTCTTCGATGATCTACATGTTGATGAAGTGGAAACCCCCCGAGTTGTCAAGGCACTTCAGCCTGAGCTGATGGTTATGTCAGGTCCTCATTGTCTTGAGGTCGATTCCACTCCAGATCAGAAATCTGGAAACACCCAAGAATCCTCATCACTCTCTTGTTTACATTGAAGATCAACCTAGTTCACATAATTCACATCCTCCACCTGAATCACATGATCTCATCGCTCATGCATTAGGGGAATCATATATAAGTAGCACCCTTGCTAAACATAAGTTGTCTTTCTTTCTAATATTTTCTTGTTTGTCACAATCAAAAGAGTGTGCATGTTTTTCGTCTGCACACAGTGTGATGCATAACCATAATACGTCTGCAGAATGGTTATCCTATGCTTTTATTCTTTCCTTTTTGTGGATATTTTTAAACTCAGAGCGTGTTCGTCTTCATTGTTATATATTTATTTTTTGTTGGTTTACACATTTATTGTTCTTGAAGACCATGCCTTCACCAACATGGGTCAACCAATGAACCGATCACTACATTGAAAATATCACTTCACATGAGCCGACCCATGCACTGCTTAGTTTAGGAGTAGGAGTAGTGTTTGTTTCCTCATTTTTCTTTGTTTGCATGCTTGCTTTGTTACTTTGTTTGCATTTCTTATTTTCTTTCTTTTATTTCTTCATTTTCTTTCATTTACTTCTATCCTTTGCTTTCAATTTGTTTGCTTGTTTTCCACCCATAGGTTTAGTTTCGAATGAAACCATGTGTGGCTCTCGAAACAAGCAAGGTAAAGTACAAGAGGACTTATACAACTATCAACACTTGGTTATCTATTGTCCTCTCTCTTTATGAAAGAGATTGTTGTCTTCAATTGATGATACCCTGATGGAAAATACATTATGTTCAGAGTGAGTCTTGGTGAAAACACAATGCTTACACTTTAACTAGTACTAGCTACTCTAATCGGTTCTTTTGGGTTAACCCTTGTCAGCTATGTCAAGTAGAGTAAGGTGAGGAGGGAAACCTTAACAAGTATTGTTGGAGGTATACATAAATTACTTCTTTGAAGGGACAACCTCTTATGCTCTCAATAATTCAGGGTCCCTCTTCTGCCTCAAAAATAAATAAGTGCTTATACACATGTTCTTTGGAAAACAAAAAATGAAAAATAAATTAGGCGAAAGAAGAGAAAGGCTTCCTACGCAGAGAGGTGATGCAAATAACTTCGTCGGGGTATTGATGAGGCTCGCTGGTAGCGGAGCGATGCATGTGTTCCTGTGTGACTCCATCAAGGTACTGTCCAGGCCTACTGGCAGCGAAGCAACACTAGAGATGAAACTAAGACATTGGCATATTTATTACTTGTGTACCAATATACCCCTCATCCCCATTCGAAATAACTAACTTGACTTGGCTTGGAATGTGTGTTGACCTATCAAGAGGATGAAAGGGACTATATATTTAACTCAATCTTAGTGTTGAAGCCATGATGATCGAAGAATCGAACAATACTTCCAGAGGAGTTAGATTCACTTTTTACAAAAAAAGTCCACACAAAGAGATGGAGTTCTACTAGTGTGTCGCCAATGTTGTAGTGGCTACAACCACCCTCCAAATTTTCCCTTCACTTCATTTTGGAACCTCCCTCCTCGAAATCATCACAGCTATTCTGCATTAATCAGGTACTTGTTTTTATTCATTTTCATTTGTTATTTAACAACTTGTGTTCACTCACTTGTCTCATCGGTCAACCACAAGCACATCCAACACTTTGTTCATATCCATTCAACAGGTTATCAAGAAAAACTGCGCAAACCTGGAAGACAACTTGTCTTCCCCTCAGGAATTGCAAGAGCAGCCATGTCAAGCCTTCATTGTCTTGAGGTTGATTCCACTCCAGATCAGAAATCTGGAAACACCCAAGAATCCTCATCACTCTCTTGTTTACATTGAAGATCAACCTAGTTCACATAATTCACATCCTCCACCTGAATCACATGATCTCATCGCTCATGCATTAGGGGAATCATATATAAGTAGCACCCTTGCTAAACATAAGTTGTCTTTCTTTCTAATATTTGCTTGTTTGTCACAATCAAAAGAGTGTGCATGTTTTTCATCTGAACACAGTGTGATGCATAACCATAATACGTCTGCATAATGGTTATCCTATGCTTTTATTCTTTCCTTTTTGTGGATATTTTTAAACTCAGAGCGTGTTCATCTTCATTGTTATGTATTTATTTTTTGTTGGTTTACACATTTATTGTTCTTGAAGACCATGCCTTCACCAACATGGGTCAACCAATGAACCGATCACTACATTGAAAATATCACTTCACATGAGCCGACCCATGCACTGCTTAGTTTAGGAGTAGGAGTAGTGTTTGTTTCCTCATTTTTCTTTGTTTGCATGCTTGCTTTGTTACTTTGTTTGCATTTCTTATTTTCTTTCTTTTATTTCTTTCTTTTCTTTCATTTACTTTTGTCCTTTGCTTTCTATTTGTTTGCTTGTTTTCCACCCATAGGTTTAGTTTCGAATGAAACCATGTGTGGCTCTCGAGACAAGCAAGGTAAAGTACAAGAGGACTTATACAACTATCAACACTTGGTTATCTATTGTCCTCTCTCTTTATGAAAGAGATTGTTGTCTTCAATTGATGATACCCTGATGGAAAATACATTATGTTCAGAGTGAGTCTTGGTGAAAACACAATGCTTACACTTTAACTAGTACTAGCTACTCTAATCGGTTCTTTTGGGTTAACCCTTGTCAGCTATGTCAAGTAGAGTAAGGTGAGGAGGGAAACCTTAACAAGTATTGTTGGAGGTATACATAAATTACTTCTTTGAAGGGACAACCTCTTATGCTCTCAATAATTCAGGGTCCCTCTTCTACCTCAAAAATAAATAAGTGCTTATACACATGTTCTTTGGAAAACAAAAAATGAAAAATAAATTAGGCGAAAGAAGAGAAAGGCTTCCTACGCAGAGAGGTGATGCAAATAACTTCATCGGGGTATTGATGAGGCTCACTGGTAGCGGAGCGATGCATATGTTCCTGTGTGACTCCATCAAGGTACTGTCCAGGCCTGCTGGCAGCGAAGCAACACTAGAGATGAAACTAAGACATTGACATATTTATTACTTGTGTACCAATATACCCCTCATCCCCATTCAAAATAACTAACTTGACTTGGCTTGGAATGTGTGTTGACCTATCAAGAGGATGAAAGGGACTATATATTTAACTCAATCTTAGTGTTGAAGCCATGATGATCGAAGAATCGAACAATACTTCCAGAGGAGTTAGATTCACTTTTTACAAAAAAAGTCCATACAAAGAGATGGAGTTCTACTAGTGTGTCGCCAATGTTGTAGTGGCTACAACCACCCTCCAAATTTTCCCTTCACTTCATTTTGGAACCTCCCTCCTCGAAATCATCAAAGCTATTCTGCATTGATCAGGTACTTGTTTTTATTCATTTTCATTTGTCATTTAACAACTTGTGTTCACTCACTTGTCTCATCGGTCAACCACAAGCACATCCAACACTTTGTTCATATCCGTTCAACAGGTTATCAGGAAAAACTGCGCAAACTTGGAAGACAACTTGTCTTCCCCTCAGGAATTGCAAGAGCAGCCATGTCAGGTCCTCATTGTCTTGAGGTTGATTCCACTCCAGATCAGAAATCTGGAAACACCCAAGAATCCTCATCACTCTCTTGTTTACATTGAAGATCAACCTAGTTCACATAATTCACATCCTCCACCTGAATCACATGATATCATCGCTCATGCATTAGGGGAATCATATATAAGTAGCACCCTTGCTAAACATAAGTTGTCTTTCTTTCTAATATTTTCTTGTTTGTCACAATCAAAAGAGTGTGCATGTTTTTCGTCTGCACACAGTGTGATGCATAACCATAATACGTCTGCAGAATGGTTATCCTATGATTTTATTCTTTCCTTTTTGTGGATATTTTTAAACTCAGAGCGTGTTCGTCTTCATTGTTATATATTTATTTTTTGTTGGTTTACACATTTATTGTTCTTGAAGACCATGCCTTCACCAACATGGGTCAACCAATGAACCGATCACTACATTGAAAATATCACTCCACATGAGCCGACCCATGCACTGCTTAGTTTAGGAGTAGGAGTAGTGTTTGTTTCCTCATTTTTCTTTGTTTGCATGCTTGCTTTGTTACTTTGTTTGCATTTCTTATTTTCTTTCTTTTATTTCTTTCTTTTCTTTCATTTACTTCTGTCCTTTGCTTTCTATTTGTTTGCTTGTTTTCCACCCATAGGTTTAGTTTCGAATGAAACCATGTGTGGCTCTCGAAACAAGCAAGGTAAAGTACAAGAGGACTTATACAACTATCAACACTTGGTTATCTATTGTCCTCTCTCTTTATGAAAGAGATTGTTGTCTTCAATTGATGATACCCTGATGGAAAATACATTATGTTCAGAGTGAATCTTGGTGAAAACACAATGCTTACACTTTAACTAGTACTAGCTACTCTAATCGGTTCTTTTGGGTTAACCCTTGTCAGCTATGTCAAGTAGAGTAAGGTGAGGAGGGAAACCTTAACAAGTATTGTTGGAGGTATACATAAATTACTTCTTTGAAGGGACAACCTCTTATGCTCTCAATAATTCAGGGTCCCTCTTTTGCCTCAAAAATAAATAAGTGCTTATACACATGTTCTTTGGAAAACAAAAAATGAAAAATAAATTAGGCGAAAGAAGAGAAAGGCTTCCTACGCAGAGAGGTGATGCAAATAACTTCGTCGGGGTATTGATGAGGCTCGCTGGTAGCAGAGCGATGCATGTGTTCCTGTGTGACTCCATCAAGGTACTGTCCAGGCCTGCTGGCAGCGAAGCAACACTAGAGATGAAACTAAGACATTGACATATTTATTACTTGTGTACCAATATACCCCTCATCCCCATTCGAAATAACTAACTTGACTTGGCTTGGAATGTGTGTTGACCTATCAAGAGGATGAAAGGGACTATATATTTAACTCAATCTTAGTGTTGAAGCCATGATGATCGAAGAATCGAACAATACTTCCAGAGGAGTTAGATTCACTTTTTACAAAAAAAGTCCATAAAAAGAGATGGAGTTCTACTAGTGTGTCGCCAATGTTGTAGTGGCTACAACCACCCTCCAAATTTTCCCTTCACTTCATTTTGGAACCTCGCTCCTCGAAATCATTACAACTATTTTGCATTTATCAGGTACTTGTTTTTATTCATTTTCATTTGTCATTTAACAACTTGTGTTCACTCACTTGTCTCATCGGTCAACCACAAGCACATCCAACACTTTGTTCATATCCGTTCAACAGGTTATCAGGAAAAACTGCGCAAACCTGGAAGACAACTTGTCTTCCCCTCAGGAATTGCAAGAGCAGCCATGTTGCCGCCCTACACTCAAAAATTGCGCAGAGCAGGCCAACCAGCACTACTCTCCAAAAATGCGAAGTTTCATCCAGCAGGCATTCCTCTTCAGAATTGCGTAGAGTAGCCCAAGAAAGTTGCAATGCCCTCTGGAAATGAAATGAACAGGCCCAGCTGCACTACTCTCCAGAAATGTGCAGAGTAGCCCAGGCCAGCTGCATTGTTCTCCAGAATTGCACAGAACTGGCCAGTTGCACTGCTCTCCATAAATGCGTAGAGCAGCCTAGCATCACTACTCTAGAAAATTACGCAGAGCTAGCCAGCCAGCCAGGGCCACTTAGCCGTGAAACAAAGTAAAAAAATTTCCTCAGTGGTTTTCCTTGCATGTGCCGGTAGGTTGCCTTATTCCCTCCAGAATTGCACAATCCTTCTTTGCATGACGAGCAACTTTTCCAAAAAAATAAAAAATAAAAAAGCAAAAACTCATCCCTAGATTTTAAGGATCTATTTTTAGCAGTAAGAGTTACATGCAAAGTCATTTTTAGAAACTCCCCGCCAAGTGTCGCTATTTCCTAGATTTGTGGCATGCGTGTCATAAACCCTAATTTTTCCAAATCTATTTAAATGATGCCTCAGAACTCATTCTTCACATTCAATCTTGGAGCTATGGAATTCTCGAGGCATCCAGGAACCTTCGGCACTGTAGGCGCAACTTTTCCAGGTAAGCTTTGTTTTTCATGCCTTTTGCCCCTTTTTCTGTCACTTTTTAGTTTTCAACTTGTATGAGTGTTGTTTCCTTGTTTTTATTGAATGATCATTAGTGTTTCAATGTGTTTTAGCTTGTAGAATTGTTGTTTCAAGTTTTTCATTACCTTTCCTTAGCATTGCATGCATAACATTGTTTCTGCACTCACGGTCGGCATTGCGGTGACTCACTTCAAGAGCTTCTTGGTTTTTCCATTTGATTGATTTCTGAATTTGCTCAAATTGCATGCATGTTTATTTCACTCATATCTACACCAGCTTTGAACACACATTCAGTCCTTCATGTTTTCAGGTTGTCATTGGGTAGATATGGGCTGGCTTGGCCCAGATCTTGTCTTTCCCAACATGCTCTACACATTGTTGGCAATCAAGGCTTTGACTTGCCTCTAGGAATTGAGCAAAGGATGCCCACATTGTCTCCTAGCTTTGCTCTGTGCAATCCTAGGAGGCAGTGCCCAGTCCTTCCCACTAGAACTACACAATGCACAGTTTCAGCCAACAATCCAACCTCATTCCAAAAGCAACTGAGGTCACTCCACAGGCTTCACCAAATATAACAGCAAAGCAAGTCCCAAGTGAACAACCATTCTCCTTTAGGACCATTTGGGAAGAGAGGTGTACAACATAACCTTTGATGAGTCACAACACAAAGTTGTACAAGCACGCAGAGCATGCAACCCAAATGAGCATGCATCACCTGCGCACTTTGAAGAATGGGTGATTATATCAGATGTATGAAGACATCCAGCCACCTTGTGAGATGCCACAAAGGCTTATGTTGAAGCCACAAGATCAAGTGTTAAGTTCTTGATAGCAAAAAACGAGCGCATGGCTAAGGAGTTGTAAGAAGATAGGGAGAGAGAGGAACAATCAATATGATCCTCCAAAGAAGAGATGAAAAAATCCATACTTTCTGAAGTATCAGCTCTTGAAACAATCACGGAGAGACTGTATGACACATTCATCACCATGCACAAGGCAGTTGTCCATCTACATGTTCATCAGCAGCGTTGCACCAAGATAGCATGAACACTCACACATATACATGCCACAATTGATCATGTACAGACATGGACAATGAGGTACAAGGGAACCCCCCTTCACTTTCACAAGATGATGAAGCCACAGGTAGAGTTGGACAAAGCACACATCCAGAGTTTGATCTGGAACTATGAGGAACTCCCGCCACTCATCTCTAGTGTTGAGGCTTCGTATGCATAGTTGTATAGGAGTTTGGATGTCGTGGTGAGAAAGTATGGCACCCAATCGATTGGTATGATCACTGAGGCCAAAGAGAAGAACCAAGTCAAACTGGAGCTCAATGTGTACTTTGATCAGTTGATGCTCACAGCCACCAGCACAAATTTGCAAGTCAACGCAGATAACATGCGGATGTATATCATTGATCTGACCCTTCTCAAGACTAAGTTGTGCATGTCACAAGACAAGTTGGACCGAGGTTCCAAATTAGTATACCGGAAGCAATGGAGGCAAAATTTCATTTCCAGAAAGATATCATCAAAGAGTACACAGACACCATTGCGCACTACCAAGCATGGCTTCAGTTCATCACCGGGGATCACTGAGAGGAGGTTGATGA
The DNA here is from genome assembly GCA_000404065.3 of Pinus taeda. Lineage (NCBI taxonomy): Eukaryota > Viridiplantae > Streptophyta > Pinopsida > Pinales > Pinaceae > Pinus > Pinus taeda. Next base: position 119,973 of record APFE030218021.1, on the reverse strand, counting down.
GCTAGTATTCTTATAGTCATTGGATTCTTAGTGTTGACTTTTCTAGCTAACTCAAGCCAATTTTTTCCCACATGGGTATATGTGGAAAATATATCATTTTTGTAAACATTATGTAAAGTAAAATTCCAAGTGTCATTAGTGGAATACAAACAGTCATATGTAATGTAAAGAGTTATGTAATGAAGTTGAAGAGTCATGAGGGTAATCTAAGAGTCACAAAGGGGAATGTCAAGGGTCACCCCACCCTTTGTTATAAATAGAACCTCATGACCCATAGAACAGGCTTTTGGGAGCTACTATTTTGCTAGGAATTTCTTAGAGAGGGCTTGGAGAGTATTGTGACAAGCCTTGGCTTCTCCATAGTGCAAAGCGAGTACGTCTCTTTGGAGGAGAAGACGGTGCTAACTGTAACGTTCCACTATTGGGGCTAGTGTTTATCATGGTTGTATGTATGGATGGAACTTTCACTTTATATAATATAATAGAGCCAACACGTTTCATGCATATGTTGTTATTGTAGTTTGACTATTCTGGTTACTTTAGCAATGTATGTATTTTTAACTTATGCATTGATGTATGTACTATTATGTATGTGATTGTATGAATCTTATTGAATCATGTTGTTGGTTTAACTCATCACTTTAGATTGTCGAATATTCTACTTTCGAGTTTGTGATGTCATTCAGCTCGTGTGTTCCTTTCAAGTTGTGTACTATTACAGGCTTCTAAGAAATACACTTATTTTCCCCTTCCGTGTGTTAGAACCCCCCCATACATCTCTCTTGACTTGCTGCAAGGTCACACACTTGCTTCAGACAAGGATATCTTGCTTACCTTTGCGTGTTGTCGTAGTCAAGGCATAGATTTACTACCCACTATTAGGACTCCTCCAAATGGTTTGAGGTCTAGTTGGGACTCTTATCGGGGAGATCCCCTGTCATGTTGGCAGGTCCAACACCATAAACAAGTAGTAAAAACGTTCCTAAAGAAGACCACAATCTCCATAAAAGGGTCAACAACTCTAGATCAGTAGATTGAGTATAATCACTCATTCCATCTTTGACAAATGAACCTTAGCAACTAAAGGGTTTACTGTAAGTTGTTACAGGATTATTTGTTCATGAGAAACACCTTGAAAACACTTGCAAGTACACAAGAAGAAACCTCAAATGTCATGAAAAGGTAAGAATCAAGTATGAAAATATCTGGCACTCACCCTAAAAACTCCTTTGTAGCATAAGGAAATGTTGTTTGTGCAAAAAGAGAATAGTTTTATAGCCAAACAAACTAGAAGAGGCCTTGAACAATTTAGTATACAAACTCCTCTCTGTCTAAAAGTTATTCCTATGTATGTGAAGATGAATGAGACAAAATCGGTGATATTTTGAAAAGGTGGTCATTGTTGCCTACTAATGATGAGATAAAGTGGGAGCATGGGTTACACAAAGGTAGGGGTAGGTGGGGGCTAGCTTGAATGCTATGCGATGAGGTTTCCTTATCCACCACCCAAAATAATATCCACTTAATCAAGGTATCAACTTGAGTTCACCACCTATTCACATTCAACATTCTGCAAGAAACAAGTGTTAAAAGTCCCACATCAAATTTTCCATCCTTACAGGATGGAGCTACATGATATTGAGTCCATAATTTCGAAGCTACAGGAGCAGACCATAAGTAGGTATAGGATACATAGAGTTTTTCTATAGGATTATAGATCATTTTCAAGACCACTCACAGAGACCCTCGAATAGGCTAAAAGAGGGTGCTTTTCTCAAGATATCATAAGTATAAATTATTTTCGTCAATTTACTCACATTCGTTGTTGGGTCAATGCTTAAGTTTTGGGATTTCTCAATTATCATATTTTATGTGTCAAGGGTGTGAATTAACAAAGGAACTAAGAGTTGATTTCTTTACCTCTACACATGCTGATCAATTTTATCATGGAAAGATAAGTTACTTTTTTTCAAATTTGGTTGAAGATTGTGCATATTTTTTTTTTTACAAATTACAAAGAAAAAAAATCCCTTGCTAGCATAAGATACCTTGATTCCTATAGGAACACAAGGAAAAATATTCCCCCTACCTAGAAACCTATCCAACCTTGTGGGAACAAATATCAATCTCCTAAAGATCTTGTCAAACACCATGGGGGGTGGATTCAATATAACAAAGCCAACTAATACCACTAGGATTCTTCAGAAAGGCCTGAATTTATGGCCATCCTAGAAAACTGTCAATGGTTAGGATTCTTTGAAAGGCTCACAGGATAGATGATGAAGTGGCCTTAGAAATTTCCATGAACTTACAACACCATGAAGGCCAAGAATTAATCATTGTAGTCAAAGGGTTGGTGATATATGTCGATGAAAAATCCACCAGTAGGGTCACCACTCTCCCAAAGAGGGGACATTGGAGTAAAGAAGAAAGACAAGAAGATATCAATGCCAAGATAAGATTATTCCTCCCTGATGAATAGGCAGATGAGGATAAGAATGGGATCTAAAGAGAAATTTTTTCTTACCCTTAGGATGAGATAGCCTACCATATTCTCAAATACATTCCCTGTGAGTAAGGCTAAGCATAGTGTATGCTTACCAATTTAGACTCCTGTATCAGCTAAGATTTTTAGCTTACCTACCAACTCATGAGAAACTAAGTATCCTATACTTCCTCCTTTAATCCCTAAACGATATGAACACCAATGTCAAGAAGGGCAAGAATAATTACCCAACCCAATATGACTTGATTATATTGCTAATAATAGATGCATTAGAAAATCTTCAGCGTCCCATCCCCTAGATGGATTTTGTGGATATGGACAAAAATTCCTTCTTAGAGGTCCAGGAAGAGTTTGAAAAACCTCAAAAGATTTCAAGTAAGAAGAGGAAATGGAAGGTTATGGCCAACCCTATAGAACATAAAGAAGAAGAAGAACCCCTAGAGGAAGAAGAGAAGGAAATTGCAGCCACATTAGCAGGATGTGGCACTCCCACAAAGCCAAAAACAAGTAGATCTACTCAATATGTTGTTTACAATAGGAGGAAAATCACTAGGATCAGGTATAGTGGCAATTCAAAGCCTCTTTCTCCTACCCCTATCACTATTAAGGAGACCCATAGTCTAGAAAAAGAAGGGCCACATGATGTAAAGAAGAAAAAATTACAAGAACCAAAGGTACAAATAAAAGAAATACAACCATCTCTTGAAGAAATAAGGCAGCAAATACAATCACAAGGGCATGTTTCCCATTTACAGGAACAAGTTTCCATACTACTGGAATAACCTACAGTATTACAGAAAGCTACAAAATCAATCAAGCAACCAAGAAAGCCTCATTCCTATTTTTCTTGGCCATTAATAGTTGATCCTCATCCTACATTAACATTAGGAAGAATGCTTCTTGAGCACCTAGTGCCCCAACTACTATTCAAGGTGGATAAATAAAATGTTGAAACTCACCGGTGGAAGATAATAGACCAATCCAAATGAGTAGCTAACATTGTTGGAATGGAGGATGAGATGAATAAAGTAAGGGAAGAATTGGCCTTCCTAAGGATGGATGAAGCAAACAGTAGGAACAACTTGAGAAACAAAAAAAGCAAATGAAAATCCAATTATAGTAGATAGAAGGGTTGTTACAAGCAAGGGATACTCAAGTGCACCTTTCTTTATAGGAAACCAATTACTGGTAACCTTCAAAGGCTTACTCATTGTTCTTGAAAGAACAATGGTGGTGATTTTCGATAAACTTGATTACATAGAAGGGAACCATATATCTATTGGAGACTAGGGATTTCGTTGAATTCTACCTACAATGTAGTATGGAAAACAAATCTCGCTAAATTTTACCTTCACAAACTTGTGCTCACATATTTGATCACATGGGACTCAAACCCATATCTTAGAGATGCACAGCTATTTTCTCTAGTGTCTTGGATAAGGCATGAGGAGATAAGAGTCTAAGAGGTAAACAAGACCTTGGATAGGGAGTTGAAAGAACCACTGTCGATTAGGCCTAAACAATAAAACCCATCCATCCTCACCTCCATTCATGAATTTCTTGAAGAAGGTCTCGAATTAGTAGAAGTTTACAAGAAAAGGCAAGTGGAGACCATCCTCCACTTTGAAGATACTTTTAGATTGTTGGGAGAGGAAATATTCCAAGCTTTCCAAAATCAAAATTAGAGAATACCACTCTCCTGACTTATTGCAAGCTACACTTTCTAAGACTCCTTTATACAAGAGAATTATTCAGAGGCTTGGAGTCAATTGGATTGGGATTACGTTCAAACTATTGGAACTCCAAGAACATCAGAGTAATGAAGAGGAGTCTAGGGAATGGAAGTACATTGACAAGAACGCAAGTTTCCACCCAGCAAACATAGCCACCTCTAGCTCAACATGGAATGTCAAACAAGTTATCAAAGAAATGAATGAGGAAGTGCAGAGGGGGAAGAGGCTTAAAGTTGCTCAAAGGGTGAGAAATAGTTTCAGTAGGGGGTATGGTGATTCTCCCAAATAGGAAAAACATAAGGCCCATCTAACCACTCTTAGGCACATAAAGGCTATACTAAACCTTCCTTTTGCACTTAATAGCACTTTCCTAGCTTAAATAGTTCGTAGGGAAGTCAAGGATATTGTGCATGCTTTATGTGCCTAACATGACTATAATGCAAAAGCTTAAAAGGAATTTTGTATAGATTTCGAAGATATCCAACCAGAGATGTTCATGGGGCCTGATCCCTACTATAGAATACTTCCAAATTATCTAGATGAGGACAACAAATACCCCTTCCTGTTGTTGTGTGGTGACAAGGGAACATGATCCAGTTTTTTAGGGATTTTGAAGGGAAAGCAGTCCTCCCCTCAAGGAAATTCCCCCCTATCCATATTTTATAAATATAGGGCTTGAGTAGCCCAATAGAACAAGTAGGAGCAGTAGAATAACAACATCAAGAAATAGGAGAAGCTTAGAATTCATTATTCGCAACCTTTTCCATGTACAAGCAATTTTTCAGTCAATGGAAATGACCTTTGATTTTAACTGAGTCTATATTTTTGTTAGGGGTTTTGAGCTTCCCTAGGTTAGGGACCACCCTAGGTGCTCAAGGTCCCTCTTGTACCATTTGTGTTCATGTATTCGTTTAACTTTGCAACTTATTTCTAAACATTACTTTTATGCATGGTTATTTAGCTAGTTTATGAGAAGGTTTTTCTTGCACATTATCTTAGCATCAGGTGATGATATTTTTCATGGTTACATTGTTAAAATAACATTCTTATTCTTGCAATATTTTACTTTATTTGCTACTATTTATTTGTTCTCCATCATTCACTATTTATTGTTTCTGCACAGTCCCTTATTTTGCAATTACAATAAACCTTACAGCCATGCACCTTGTTGAATTAACCCTACCACAAGTTGATGTGATGAATTGTACATGTGTGATTCATCATTTTATAGCCTTTACTTAGCTCTTGTGCTTTCCAATCTTGCAATTAGTGTATTCCATTGCTCATTGGACTGTCTCATGTAGCAAAATAGGGACTCATGTCACATTTTGCACCTCGCCTTTAAAACTCACTCAGTCTTGCATCCAACTCATGATTTTCCTTATTTGATGTATTAAAATGCCCTTAGAACTTTGAGAATGGAATTTGGAAGAAGAGAGACTATGTAGATGCCTTTATTTGAATTACTATAAAAATCATGTCTTTTCTTGTAGAATTAGGGTCTATTGTTTGCAAGCTTTTATTTCAGTAGTGTGTTTTATTTCCTTGTAAGTTATAATAGGTGTGATTTCATTTGATTGAAAATAGAATATTTTTCCTTCCTTTATTGCATTTATCTTAGGTTTTCTTGTTGTCCTTCATTTCCTGCAATTTCAATTTTCCTATAACATAAATTAGTTAGATTATTCTTTGTACAATTGGATTCCATCTCATTATTTCTACCTACATAGAATTCAATAAAGGGAAGAGATAGTACCTTTTGCACATATAGTGTTGGCCCCTCTTAATTTTGTATAAACCCTGTGTTGACGGTAAAAGATGGGACCCTCAAAGTTGCAGCGTTGTTGTTGCAATATTGAGGGTCTTGGTCATGCCTATTGAGGTCTTCTTGGTGCTATAAAGAAAAGTATTCCAAGGTTTCATTTGCTCCATTATCATCTTGATAAACTACTTTTATTCCTGGTAGATATGGGAAATCCTTTGTCGTGTGTTTTTCTACACAAATAATGCATATTTCAATGTTATCTAAGGGAAATTCTCTCAAAGGATTTTTTTTTCTACATCTAGGATAAAATATAGATAATGTAGCATTTTTTGCCTTTTGTTTATTTTGAAATCATATCATATTGATTTGTTCACTTAAATTTCTAAGAATATTAGTTTTAAAATTTCCTAAAAATGACCTAGTTTAGTTAACTCATCGTACATGATGCAGATTTGCTTACTTTAGCCATGGTTGGGTCTGAGGGACCTTTACCATATTTTTCTCTTCATCGTGATATATTCTTGCATAATTCACAAATTTCTTCAAAAGTAAGTTGGGATACATCTCCTTTACCCATCAAATTTAAGATATCAAACCATTCATCTCTAATTCCTCGAAGTAAAATAATTTTGAGTGTCAAATATTAATTTATGTTACTTTTCCCTTTTAACATTGTAGACAAACCTTTCCACAAAATATTTAATATTTTCATCCTCCTTTTGGCTCATTTTGAAAATTTCGCCCTTAATATCATGTTTTGTTTTGTTTTGTTTTGTTATTTATTTATTTATTTTATTATTATTATTATTATTATTATTATTATTATTATATATAGATATATTAAATAGGGTGGTTCACGAACACCTTGGTCAATGAGTGGTCACTACATCCACGGAAAAATCTGGGCTAATCGCCCCTCGGCCTACTAGCAAGACCTAACCCCAAGGGCTTTGGGCGAAATCGCCCTGTGACCTCCCTATGATGAGGCACGGTTTTTGACCAACTGGGCTAACTCTTTGGGCTACCCTTAATATCATGTTGGATGTAATAATATTTATATTTTTCTATAACAATTTATCTCATAACATCCCATGATCTTACAAAATTTGTTCCTAATCCCAAGAAACATATTAAAGCCCCATAATTTAATATTTTTGGAAATAACTTTAATTTTTTAGCATCTTGTAAATAGGTATAACTTCTACAAAGTATTTCAAACTCAAAAATAAAAGTTTTTGGGTCCTCAGTTTGCATACCTTGAAAATTTGGAAGTACTAATGGAGAAATGTTTTTCATGTTGACATTAATATATTTATCTTGAATAGGAAAAATATGTATCTTTTTCATTATCAACATCTCCATCTCCTCCTCTTCCTCCTCTAGGTGTAGGTCTTCTTCCCCCTCTAGGTGGTGGTATTTTATCGCCTCCCCCTCCACCTAAAATTATTTTTCCATTTCTAGTTCCATTAGAATGTATTATCTCTCCTTCTCCTTCAGCCATTGATTCCTCAGAACTAAGTGAATATGGTTCATATATTGAATTTTCCTCAATTGGTTCTTCAATTATTCATTCTCCAAAGAATATTTCTTCTTCTTCACTTTCATTAGATATCTTGAACTCTTGTGCAACAAGTTGTTCTCATGTTGAATGAGAGAGAAAGATAATTGATTCTATTGAATATATTGGTTCTTATCTAGCTCTAATTTCGTATATTTGTAATTTGGGATGCCTTCTTCTACATGCAATAGTGGGAATACATGATGTGGATGGTGATGTGGTTTTTACTACACCGTATGAACTGGTGGGCATGGTAGGTGAATGTGTTAAAATGATTCTACCTCTTGAATCCCTTTCTCTATACATGCATTCTATTTATCATGATTACTTATGTAGCTAATTAAAAGGAAACAACCAAGGTTTAGGAGAAACCTCACTATGGTTATGCACAGGTTCTTACCTCTCATCTTACCATTTCTCTTTACCCAAAGTCATGTAATCTAAAAGAAACTTAATTTAAATCCTATGTACACTTCCCCAGCAACGACACCAAATTTTTTTTGTCAATTCAATTATGTTGGAATTATGTTACATTAAATCCATCAATCCAAGTTGGTAAACTTATGAAGTGTATGGACAAGTATATGCACGGATTAGTTTCTAATGTGTTTATCTATGTTATCATTAACAATAGTAAAAGAATATTGAGACAAATTTTGATGTGTTGCTTAAGGTTCTTGCCTAAACAAGTAACACAAGGCTCAATCATTGCAATCCAACTATTGATCTATGTGAATGTAAATAGTAAAAGAGCAGAAAAATAATCTTGGGACAAGTTTTGACATGTTTCTCAAGGTTCTTGACTAAACAAGTACCATAAGGCTTAATCCCTGCAATCCAACTTTTAATCTATGCAAATGTAAATAGTGAAAGAGTGGTAAAAGAATGTTGGGATAAGTTCTGATGTGTTTCTTAGGGTTCTTGCCTAAACAAGTAACATAAGGCTCAAGCCATGTGATCCAACAGAGATACTTTATCTGAAATTGACCACATAACTAATGCCACAAGATCCTCAAGATTCTTGCATAAGAAAAACAACACAAAGCTATGTATTCATATTCAATTAAATAATTAATTTAAGACTAATTATAAATAAGCTAATTTGATTAAGAACAAAGTTATTTAAATGCCATCAATCATAAGGATTCTAAACTACAACCTAGTCTATTCCATGGAAATAGAATGAGATATAAATTTACTATCTTGAAGAAAACAGTGGCTATGTTCATCCTTGTAGGGGGCATCCTAGTTGTTTCATGTGATACTTAATTAAAACTCAAAGAGAATGAACAAATATGAACAAAACTAAAACCAAGTGCATTATAAGTACCAAATAAATAACCCCAAGGGTTAGCTCAACTGGTCGAGTCCCCATTGTTAAGTACCTCACCGATCAGGAGGTCACAGGATCAATTCTCCTCAACGCCCTTGGGGTTAAGCCTTGCTAGTCTAATCAGCGGGCTTTAAAAGATTCCCTTTGAGGTTGATCTGCCAAGATTTTCCTATGGGAAAAAAAGTACCAAGTAAACATGTTATATTAAACTAAGATTTGTTTCCAATACATCAGCCATGTCTTCTCCAATCGAAGCAAAGATATTTATAATATGAAAAATAAAAACACTCTTCATAGTTCACTGCTAATATTTAGGAATACATAACATTTTTTAGATTTCATGGAAATAAAGAGGTATTTTGATGATTCAAGAGATTCATGACGAAAGCATGAATCTCTCTCATAACTCATCCTCATTGGATCTTAATCCAAAGCACAGTATAATTATATTGAGACTCTACCATCACTCAAGTTGTTACTTTATCTCCCATAAGTTTTTTGACCAAATTGTTGAATAAGCTCAACTGCTGACATGGATATCCTTTTGATTGTGGCTATAGGTGGTGTTAGAAAACAAGAAATATTTTTTTATTATTGATAATTTTCCTATTATTGAGATTCTTTACATCTTCTTTCCTTTGTTTCATCAAGTAATTACCAAAGCAGCAGCACATAAAACAATAGACACCAGATGTAGGCAGTATTCCAAGGAAAAACCCCCTTTGAGGGAAAAACTCGGTTAAGAAATTCTTCCTTTCAATAGTATTCTTTGAGACCCTTCACCCTAGACCAAGACAAGACATTCCCTCCACACCAATTCAGCCTCCCAGAATTTCGACATCTTTCTAGCAACTTCGACTAGATATCAGCTTTCGACAATAGAGAAACTTGGAATACTTTTATCTCCCAATCCAACACACAAAACATAGAGAGAGGGGCACCAAAATTTCAAATTTTCCTTTCTCCCTAGACTTCCCCAAACTCGCATTGACTTCAGCTTCCCGGCAATGGACTTCACATTTTTCCTAGCCACAAAAGATATCAAACCTCTTGTGAGAAAGTGATGCTCTAAATGAATTCGATGGGCTTGTATTTATAGGCTCCATGTGAGGTCGAATAGGGTCCTTAGGCTGACTCGATCTTATTCTAGGCTGACTTGGTGTAAAGGATATATAAATCATATTTCACTCAATACTACCTTTTTACACGATTCAAAATCCCAAGAAGGATCTCTTTAAAAGTAAAATGACTCTATTGATTCAGAATAAATCCTAGAAGTCCTCAATAGGGACTTTGACCTAAAACATGGTGACCCAAGCATGAAACGCATGCTTTAATAAGTCACAATAATAATAATTATTCTTTTCTTTATTCTTTTAACAAGTACATTACATGATGACTCAAGTACATTAATGAAGACCGAACATAGTTACATTTTCCAACGCTCCCTCTTAACTAGGGAGGTATTCATAATGTATAAATAAAATGGAAGATCTAAAACTATATGAACCATAAATAACTTTAGGCACTGCAATGCCATGGACTAGATTCTTGACCAAGGAAATCTATCCAAGTGGTCTTTCAACAATTTAGGCACCGCTATGCCAGAGACTAGATTCCTAACCAGGGCAACCTATCCATATGGTCTCTCGATAATTTAGGCACCGCAATACCATGGATTAGATTCCTGACCAAGGAAATCTATCCAAGTGGGAATAAGATAGAATCAATCTTTCAACCCCTCTAGGTACCACCAGGCTTACTTGCTAACCATCAACTCAGAAATCCAACCACATGTTAGAGCTCGATGACCAACGCAACCTTTCCAACTTTGGGACCCATACATTGACACAATGTGTCATACACATGTCCTCCCAGGCACTTCTTCACTCAACAAAGCCTCAACATTCAATGATCTAGAAGATCAAGGACGACCAATCTCTCCTAATCAAACTAATTGGTAACCAACATGCTATCAAAACCTTCGAAAGATTTACCTGTACAAACACAACCCCAATCAATAATACACTTTCACATGTACATAATTATATACAAACATCCGGGGTCATTCTAGATGATGCTTATCAACTCAATAGGAATATCAATTGAATATTCCTCAATTATATGTTTTTCTTTCCTACTTCTCATGCAAAAATTGTTAACTAATCCTTTAAGATTGTTATTGTATATTGTATAATATGTAATTAGTTTTACATTCCATTTTTACGGTTAATAAGTTACTGAGGCACAATTGTCTCGTACCTAGATTTCACATGTATAAATAAGTAATTTTACCATTAATATGACGCTCTTTCCTTGTGTTCTTTTATTGTGGACTTTATTTGGGCTTGTACAGTGGTATCAGAGCCCTAGTTAAGTTGTTCCTAAACTCCATGTATTTGAAGTCTATGGTTAAGGAGACGCAAAGCGTGAAGACTGTGAAGATAGAATGCAGCAGAAGGATAATCCAGTAGAACAATGTAGTGGGATGCCCAAACTATTGACTATCTGTAAGTTTCATATCTTTCAGTCATAATGAAAGACACAATTGGATAAATTGAGTGGCATAATTTTTTTTAGTAATTACATTTACTGCAGTAAACAAGCGTTTAATCACAGTATTTGCATTTAACACAGTAAACATGAGTTTAATGATAGTAAAATTTATGAAGGATAATAAGATACATTTACTGCAAATGGGAAATGTCTAAAGAATACAAAGTTTGAATGATACAAGTTTTTTACATAAAGATTTATGAAGAATACAAAAAAATTTACTGATGTATTTGTGAAGGATACTTAAAATGAAGTATATATGTTTTGGTGGCTGAAATTTTAATTGAAGAGTGGTCAATTTTATGGCAAGGATATATATTTTTGGTGGCTGAAATTTTAATTTAGGAGTGGTCAATATATATTTTTGGTGGCTGAAATTTTAATTGAAGAGTGGTCAATTTTCTGGCGAGGATGTATATTTTTGGTGGTTTGAATTAAATTTTTAATTAAAGAGTGGTCAATTTTTTGGTGATTTGAAATATATATATTTTTTAAGAGGCCATTGCTAAAATAAAATTTATTTTTGAAGGATAATAATATTTGAACCTACCTCTTTGCTAGGCTATTTTTGTAACTTACCACTAAACCACAAAGCCAATTTTGTTAAAACAAGAGGAGAAACAAGTTTACATATTTTCAGAAGTATTGCATATATTTTGAATTTGAAAGGATTTGAAGAATATTTGGCTACATAACAATTATGACTTCAATAGTTTCCATAGTTGGAGTTGTTCTTAATGGAAAGGAAAATTATCAAGAGTGGTTTAGAAAGCTTAAAAGTGCCCTTGTTTTTAAAAATTTGTGGGAAGTTTGTCAAGGCAAGAAGGATAGTGATGGAAAAGAAATTGTACCAGAGCCACCTGATAATAAGAAGCAACATGCAATTTGGGAGAAAAAAGACAACAAGGCATATGCATTAATAATTGCATGAGTGACAGAAGAGGTAAGATATATCATTTCTTGTGGTACTGCATTCGAAGCACTAAAGAAGTTGAAAGAATTGTATAATTCACACTTAGAACTCGAAATTAATCATTTATTGTTAAATTTGTTTAATTTGGAGATGAAGGATAATGATCCTTTAAAGAGTGCATCTGAAATAAAAGCCATTTTTCATGATAGAGAATCCACTGGAATTAAAGTAGATTTACAACTTACAACTTTTATCAAATTCCTTCACCCTGTCTATTCAAACTATTTGTAATCTCTCCAAGCTAGTGGGCAGCTAAAAGACATTACATTTGATAAACTAGTAAGCAAATAGATGAGAGAGAAAAATCCTTTGGGAAGAAAGAGGCTCCACCTAACTCTAATGTAGAAACTTTGTGCCTTGCACAAAAGGATCAGAAGTCTCATGCTAAAACTTCTAAAGGTGATAAAAGTAGTAGAGGACATGGTAGGATAAATTATAGAGGTAGAAGGGGAAAAAATAATCAGGGAGACATACAACAAAATGATAAAAAAACAAAGGAATTTTAATGATAGACCAGATATCAAATGTTCTAGATATGGTAAAATTGGTCATACTTCTACTAAATGTAAAATCCCTTGGGAGAAAGTCAGTGAAAGAAGAGAACAATTAAATGAAAAGAAAGATCAACCACCACACGATAAGGGAAAATCATCCGAGTTTTCACATTACATTGTTGCTCATTGTAATTTTAATATTAATGATGTTTTCAACACTACATTTTCTTCATGGCGAGATACTTGGATTTTAGGTTTAGAAGCCACTTGTCACATGACGTTTATGCGAGATTGTTTTGAAACTTTCAGTGACAATATTGATGGTGTTATTTACTTTGTTGACAAGTCTCAAATTAAACAATCTGGCATTGGGTCTATTCATTTGAAGATACTGAATTTTGTAGATTATGTTCTACAAGATGTACTTTATATTCCATAGTTTCAACGAAATTTGATGTCTCTTATCCATATTCAACAACAGGGGCATTCTATTCATATATTTGATGGCATCATCGAGATAAGGAGAGCATCTGATCATGCAATTGTTATGACCAGTGTGGAAGAAGGTGCATTTTTAAAATTAAATGGTACTTCATCTACTAATTCTCAGGAAATTTTTGTTCCTTTGGAACAACAAAGTGATATCCTGTCTCCCAGCTTGTTGTGGCATGCTCGATTTGGTCATATCAATTATGGTAGCATCAAAATTATGAAAAAGCAAGGTATTAAAGGGCTTCTAGCAGTTCCAAGAAATATTACATCTTGTGATGCTTGTATTATAGGAAATCATTGTAAAAAACCTTTTCATAGTTCTTCTTTCAAATCTACACGAAAATTAGGTCTCATACATTCAGATTTATGTGGACCTATGCATGTTGCAACTACAAATGGAAATAAATATGTGCTGACATTTATTGATGATTACTCGAGAATGTGTTGGGTGTATTTGTTGAAGAATAAGTCACAAGCATTTGATGTTTTTAAAAATTTTCATTTGATGATTAAAAATGAAACTCAACAGAATATAAGCATTCTCAGAACTGATAATGGTGGCGAGTACACTAATCATGTTTTTGAACAATATTTAAAGGAAAATGGAATCAAACATCATACTACCATACCTTATAATCCACAACAGAATGGTGTCGCATAACGTATGAATAAAACTTTGCTTAATATGGTAAGATATATGATGTTCTTTAAGAATGTTAAGTTGATGTTTTGGGGAGAATCAGTTCTTTGTGCAACTTATATTCGTTATCATTGTCCTTATTTTGTCATCAATAATAAATCTCCTTATGAAATGTGGTATAATCGTCTTCCTATTATTCAACATTTTAGAGTCTTTGGTTCTCTATGCTATGCATTAATTCCTAAGCATCAGTGCAACAAGTTGGGTGCTAGGAGTCACAAATTTATTTTCTTGGGACATTCTGCTACTTCCAAAGTTTATAGATTGTATGATGAGGAGAATAAGAAGTTCATTCTTTACATAGATGTTATTTTCCTTGAATCAAATAAAAGTAATTCCATTGTTGATAAGAAATTGGCTCATTTGGAGAAATTTGCATCTAAGAAGTTCTATTTTGAATCTGGACCAGTCTATGGTTCTTCCATATTTGACTCATGAGAATGTTATTGCTGAAGAAAATTTGGATGATAGTAATGTTTCTGCAGGACCAGAAATTGCTCTTGAAGAGCCTGTTCTTGAGCCTGTTTTTCAAGATGAGCAACCATCACAACCACTTCAACAACCTTTATGAAGATCTACATGTGCTCAAAAATCTCCAGGAAAGTATGACAATTTTGAAACAAGAATGTCTTCTAAAGGCGATTCAGGTAATGTTTCTCATTAATATGAATTCAATCATTGTATAACTAGCGAACCTAATTGTTTTGAAGAAGCTGCTAATTGTGATGAATGGAAGGATGCAATGCAAAAGGAATATGATGCACTTATTAAGAATAAAACTTGGAGGTTAGTGGATCCTCCAACAGGTGTCAAACCCATTGGTTGAAAATGGGTCTATAAGATCAAATACATAGCAGATGGTTCGCTTGATAAATACAAGGGAAGACTTGTAGCAAAAGGCTATGCTCAGAAGGAAGGTGTTGACTACACCGAGACATTTGCTCCTACAGCAAAATGGGGCACAATTAGAACTATGTTTTCTCTTGTAGCTAAGAATAGCTGGAAGATACACCATATGGATGTTAAAACAACTTTTTTGAACGGTGATTTGAAGGAGGATGTTTATATGTTTGAGCCTAAAGGTTTTTTTGTTAAAGGAAAAGAGCAAAAGGTATGAAAAATGGTTAAGGCCTTGTATGGACCGAAACAAGCATCTCATGCATGGTATGAAAAGTTAATTGAACACCTTCTCAAGTTGAATTATAAATTATTTGATCTAGATTATGCAACTCTTTTTGTTAAGAAAATTGGAAAGCCAGTCATATATTTGGTTATGTATGTAGATGATTTGATGATCACTGGAAACAATCATGACTATATAATGTCTGTTAAAAGAGAATTATTGAAAGTTTTTGACATGACAAATTTTGGTTTATTACATTATTATTTAGGGATTCAAGTTGATCAAAAACCCAAATATATTTTCATTTCCCAGAAAAAGTATATCGAACAGCTATTGGACAAATTTGGGATGCAAGATTGTAATCTTATCACTACTTCTATGGAGCAGAATTTGAAGCTTACTTCCACTGAAGGAAGTATGTTTGAAGATCAACCAAAGTACAAGCAAATTTTTGGATCTTCAAACATACTTCCTTCAATGGAAGTAAGCTTCAAATTATACTCCATAGGAGTAGCGACAAGATTACAATCCTGCATCCCAAATCTGTCCAATAGCTATCTAATATACTTTTTTTGAGAAATGAAAATATATTTTGGTTTCTGATCAACTTCAATCCCTAAATAATAATGTAATAAATCCAAATTTTTCATGTCAAAAACTTTCAATAATTCTCTTTTAACTGACACTATATAGTTTCCAACAAAGTACAGGCAACTTCTTGGAAGTTTAAATTTTCTAACTACTACTCGACCTAACATAGCTTTTGTTATAGGGATAGTTTCTAGGTTCATGCATAAGCCATGTGAAGGTCATTGGAATGCAGCAAAGCGAGTGCTCAAATATTTTAATGGCACTCAACCATATGGCATCAAATATTCCAAAGTTGTAGATTTCCTTCTCATCGGCTATTTAAATTCTGATTTTGATGGAGATAAGGAGAATGGAGTCTCTAATTCTAGTTATTTGATGAGTCTTAGATCAGCAACCATCAATTGGAGGTCACGCAAGCAATCCATTCCTTCTGATTCTACCACCAAAGTTGAATATGTTGCAGCATCTCAAGCTACAAAAGAAATCATTTAGCTTCGCAAAATACTTGAAGACTTGCAGGAGAAACAAAAAGCTTCAACTCCACTACTCATCGACAACTGTTTTGCAATTCAGTTGGCCAAGAATCCCAAGTTTCATGATCAAAGAAAGCATATTAACACCAAATATCACTTGATTTGACATTATGTAGAGGCCAAAGTTATTCATTTGACACATTGTCCTACTTCAAAGCAGACCGCAGACATATTTACAAAGCCATTGGGATGTGAAAAGTTTGAAAATTTCAGAATGTTACTCATCATGTCAAATGTCCCTTTGGATCCCTTCGGATTAAGGGGGGACTATTAACTAATCCTTTAGGATTGTTATTAATTGTATATTGTATAATATGTAATTAGTTTTACATTTCGTTTTTACGGTTAATAACTTACCAAGACACAATTGTCTCGTACCTAGACTTCACATGTATAAATAAGTAATTTTATCATTAATATGATGCTCTTTCCTTGTGCTCTTTCATTGTGTTCTCTTATTGTGGAGTTTATTTGGGCTTGTACAACAACATATCCTTCGAAATTCATTAATCAAAACTAATCTATGCCCTCCCTCTCAACCAAGAAGCATCTCTTCATCCAAACTCCCTCTTAATATTAGGGAGATCTCTTCTATTCATGCTTCCTCAGGGAGATCAACTTCTTCTTTTTGTCATCATAGAATATGTCATGGATTCCAACCATTTCATTAGATTTATTATCATCCCCATCATGCTAATCACATCAATGAGCATCTTCATCATATTAAGGATTATGTATAGGCACAACTTAAATAGCAAGTACAACCAAGTCTATAGAAGCATGAAGTTATCCGTATCAAAATGACAAAAGCATTTCAAATTTATACATCTCATATACCCAGACTTAATTACGAACAAGAGACATATACTCTTCAACATCTTGCTCAGGACTTTGTCATAAACCCTAGATTATTTCACAACAACTTTCATTTTATCTAGGGTTCCAATGTTTCTTCCCAAGGTATGACATACCTTACTTCAACATATAGAAAACCCTAGAAACAATTCAAACAAATATAAGCATCTAACTGTTGACCTAGGTTGTCATTGATGTCAATATGGCAATATTCTGGATACTAAAGGACGACATGAAGCCAAGGGGAAGCAGAACAGATTCATGAAGAGACAGAGCAAGAGATTCATTCATATATGCAAGGAGGTCTTTGAAAGACACTGCCAAGCCAGAGGAGCCACATTGGACTAAGAGGAGCCGCAGGAGGAACCATATAGCAAGGAGGCATATCATAGTCATCAGGAGCCATCAGAGGAGCAATGGATGCATTTAACAGCAAACAGAGGACGTAGAGAGCCATCAGAGCAAACAGGAGCAGACAGAGCCACCAGAGGAGCAGATGGAGACGAGAGGAGCTAACAGAGCATGAAGCACAACCATCAGAGCTGTAGAGGAAGTAGACAAATTTAGAGGAGCCAAGAGGAGCACATAAGAGGAGCCAAGTGGAGCACATCGAGTGCTTTAACACTATCCACGGTATAAACATGCATATGGCGGCAAAGACCTGTATATGAATTTAACACAAACAGAGTTATCGGAGGCAGAAGACTTAGACTCATATGCAAATACACTGACAGAGTGAAAAAGGCAGAGTTTATATTGTATGAGCAGAATACATTATCGAAGGAGAAAAACCATATACATATGCTTTAACACTATCGGCGGGCACATATTACAAACACTTGGAGAAAAGTTGCTGAAACACCAATTTCTCCGTTGCTGAAACACCGGTACTTGGAAAAACGTTGTCGATACACCAATTTCAGCGTTACTGAAACACCAATTTTGGTGTTGCTGAAACACCAATTTGTCCGTGATGACATTATATTTTCAGCACATCGTAAACCTGAGGAAGCTAAAGCGAATGGAGGAGGGAAGCCAGAAGGTCGAGCGAGTGTTGAGGAAGCCGAAGCTCAAGCGAGTGAGGAGGAAGCCAAAGAGCCATTGAGTAAGTGGAAACGAATAGACAAAGGCATGAGAATGTATAAAATAGAAAAAATAGAGAACTGTTGTTGTTGTTGGTGTTGTGAAGAACAAAAATGTATGGTGGCAGAAACAGCAGAGGTGGTTAAGCGTTGTATGAAGTCGTTGGTGAACATTGGTGAAGGCTTCTGCAGCTGTTGAACATTGTTGAAATACACTGGAGGAAATAGAGGCCGTGTGAGGGTCCAACAGAATAGAAAGAGGGTGCAACAGAATAGAAAGAGGGATGAAGGACCAATAGGACAATAGGCAGTCGAAGGGGAGAAACAGCCAGCAAAGAAACAGTCATGCTGAAGCATTCACTATGACAATGAGAACATAAGCTTGAAAATAAAGTTGTTCTTTATACAGAGTTTAGTGCAGCTAACAGTAGACTGACTAAAGTTGTGTGAAGACATTATTAGAGAGCACAAAGACTATTGGAGACTCTATGTGGACAGTATGGATAGTTGTAAAGACTTCTCCATAAGAAGATTGGTTGTCATTGATGTTGTAGCATGGAGACTACAGTGAAGTTGTAAACAGATAGAACTCAGTAGAGAAGAGTTCTGAGAGCATAATATTATTACCAAAAGTGTCTTGATAAGATTGGATTGGAATCCTTGGGGCTGGTGCCTCAGAAGTGTGAAGGGTTGGATTTCTTGGGATGGTGCCTCAAAAGTAAGTAGGATTGGAGTCCTTAGGGTTGATGCCTCAGAAGTAGGAAGGATTGAAGTCCTTGGGAGATTGTGCTCCTAAGTCCAATATTGATGTCTTGGCGAAATAGAGTTGGTGCTCTAGAGGTTGGAGCCTCATCAAAGTCCAAGTTGGAGCTTAGCAACTGATTGTAACCATCTATATATTGTATCTATTTTACTGCACAATTTATATTAATAAAAGCATTTATTCTTGATGTTCATCTTGTATTCTGAATATATATGTTTTAACTAGTAAAACAATAGTTGGAAAAAGAAATACTAATTCACCCCCTCTCTCATTATTTCCAACAATTGGTATCAAAGCAAGTACCTTCATTCAAAGCTTAACAGCTTGAAGATTGACATTTAGAACACAAATGGCGAGGTCAAGGAAGAAAGTCTCCAATCCTCCTAAGGATGTGTCTCCCTCTACTACTAAAATAGAAGACAATCAATTTTATGATGCTCCAAGGCTCAATGGGAACTTTAATATATGGGAAGCAAGAATGAGGAATTTCTTATAGACTCAAGGGATTGAAATCTAGAAATCAGTGATTGATGATAGCAGGATGGATAGAGAATCCAAGGAGTACAATGCAAAAGCAGCAAAGGCAATCTTGAATGGGCTACCTGATTCTGTAAAGAACAATCTAGGAAAATATTCATCAGCAAAGGATATATAGGACAAACTTCATGACCTTCACTCAAAAGGAGCACTGACCATGACCATCAATCAAGAAGGAGATCCTGAACCTGTCATAGAAGCTGAAAATGAGAATGATGACATCAAGGCTAAAACAGGCTCAGAAGATGAAGAGAATGAAAAAGATTTTGTAGAAAAACTCCTCGCTAAACTTATGATTTCCATGGAAGAAATTAACAATTTGAAAGAGGAAAATGAGGAACTTAATAAGAGAGCACTAGTTGGTAACCAAGATCAAACAAGGAAGAAATTTGACCTCATCAAGCTTCAAGTACAAGAAAGGGATGAAGAGCTTGCCAAGCTTAAGAAGGAATATCATCAAAGCAAAAGAAAGCATCATGAAGAAGTCATATCCATGACAAATCAATTGGATAAAGCAAAGAAGCAGGAAGATATCTTGTCAAGCCAACTTGAACAAAGATACAAGAGCTTGAACAAACTTAAAGAAGAGATTGGTCTGTACAAGGTAGAGGTCTCCTCCCTTAAGTCTCAATTACAAGAAGCCAGGAAATAGGCACAAGAAGCTGAGAAGATAATGGAAAGAAGTCAAGAAAATAAGGAAGAAATCTTCAAAATGAAGTCAGATATCATCTCCCTTAAAATAGAAGCAGATGAAGCTACTCGTAGCAAGGAAGAAACTGAGAAACAACTTGCCCAAAAGAATAATGAGTGTGAAAGATTCGAAGAAGAGGTTGTCTTCCTCAGAACAAAGGCTGAAGGGATGAACAAAATCTTGAAGAGCTCTCAAGCCTTGGATGACATGCTCAGCTATCACAGATGTCCATCTGATAAATCAAGTCTCAGATATGTAGGTGAATCCTCAAACAAGAATGAAAATTCTTTAAACAAAAGAGATGTGAAGAAGCCAAAAAGAAGTGGCGATGCTCCCAGCTCCAGCAAAGGCAAGGAGAAAAATCAAGGCTGCAATAGAAAAAATCATCCTCCAAGAAGAAAACCAACTCCAAGAATAAATGTAGATGATGTCAAAGATGTGAGAGGCAATGGTTATCATCAAAGGATATCAAGGCAGAAAGGCTTTAGAAGTACATCAAGGAAATCCCCATCTCCTAGGTACCAAAGTTCATTTTTTGGTTATTATTATTCTTGTACAAACTTTGGTCACATGGCAAAAGACTGTAAAGCATATCATAGAGATAGATGTTGTAGTCTCCAACAATCTCCAAGAAACAATTTTGCAGGAAGAAATCATGAATTCTTATTCATGAACAATGTAGAATGCTTCAAGTGTCATAACATTGGTCATATGGCACGTGATTGTAACTTAACATGGGCTCTTACACAAGCTAGAACCATGCAAAAGAAGAAAGTTACACAAGTATGGAGAAGGAAGGAAATACAATCCAAAAGTCCCTTGAGCTCTCTAGCTAACATCATATGTCATTGGCCTAAATTTTAACAATCTAAGCATTTTATGAGAAGACTCTGCCAAAAGAAGATGATGCATACAGTTAGGGGGAGCCTGTAAGTCTTGATCAGTATTGCAGAAGCTATTAATGAAAAGGGTCCTGATGAAATCCTTGTTGATCTATATTAACAATCATTCCTTGATGAAGATCATGTCTCAGGAGCACTCCGTTGAAGCATATGATCCTGTAACCATTCTTTGGACTGTTGTTAAAGAAATAGGGCAAACAACCATGGTGCTATTATCACAGAAGTTTATGTCTTGACTCAGGAATTTAATGTGAGAACAGATAAATTATGGACACTAATAGGGGCAGTCTTTAAACAAACATATACATCTAAAATGGAGTTTGAAGTAAGAGCAGCTGGCAACATATAAAAAAACTGAAGCATTGCATGAAGATGCAGATCAACAATTGTATTTAAAAGAAAATCACAGATTGGATATTTGAATCTTCTAGGGAAATAATCTGCAGAGATATGCACATGAACACAAGGAAAATATGGCTCATAGGAAGGTGAATGTTGTGCGGTCAAGCATAACTTAAGCTGATACATATCACTTAAGAAATATAGAAACAGTAAGGCACAACCCCTCACATTTTTGTCCAAATGCAATGATGATTGAATACTAGATGGTAGTAACTTAAGGGGAAGCACAGAGACACAAAGGAACTCAGATCTGGAGAAAGATAGCAAGAAAGACAATCTCAGGGGCATTTTCTCTTGATTCGGACTATGAAGGCCTCTCAATGTTCCTTGTGGAGACAGCAATATGGATTGAACCATAGAAAGCCTGGACTTGGACACTTGGTGTATGGCCATTTGCAATCTAAATGAAAGCATTAAAGTAGAGCATTGTTGAAGCCACGATAAAGCAGTTCTGAGACATGAAGAGGGAATAATGTGCAAATTCATGATAAAATATCAATCCTTCTATCTTGAGTAAAAAGAAGAAGAGCACTATGACAAGGGGAGTCACAGACCCATGAAGATCTACCATTCAGGAAGAACAGAAGCAATTTGATAGGGGGAGTCCCAGAGCACTCCTTTGCCATTGATGTCAAAGGGGGAGAGAAGAAGAATATTGCCATCAATAACAAAGGGGGAGATTGTTGACCTAGGTTGTCATTGATGTCAATATGGAAATATTCAGGATATTAAAGGATGACATGAAGCCAAGGAGAAGCAGAACAGATTCATGAAGAGACAGAGCAAGAGAGGCATTCATATATGTAATGAGGTCTTTGAAAGACACTGCCAAGCCAGAGGATCACATTGGACTAAGAGGAGCTGCAGGAGGAACCATATAGCAAGGAGGCATATCAGAGTCATCAGGAGCCATCATAGGAGCAATGGATGTGTTTAATAGCAAACAGAGGACGGAGAGAGCCATCAGAGCAAACAGGAGCAGGCAGAGCCACCAGAGGAGCAGATGGAGACGAGAGGAGCTAACAGAGCACGAAGCACCACCATCGGAGCCATAGAGGAAGCAGACAGAGTTAGAGGAGCCATGAGGAGCACACAAGAGGAGCCAAGTGGAGCACACAGAGTGCTTTAACACTATCCACGGCATAAACATGCATATGGCGAAAAAGACCTGTATATGCATTTAACGCAAACAGAGCTATCGAAGGCGGAAGACTTAGACTCATATGCAAATACACTAACGGAGTGAAAAAGGCAGAGTTTATATTGTATGAGCAGAATACATTATCGGAGGAGAAAACCCATATACATATGCTTTAACACTATCGGAGGGCACATATACAAACACTTGGAGAAAAGTTGTTGAAACACCAATTTCTCCTTTGCTGAAACACCGGTACTTGGAAAAAAGTTGCTGATACACCAATTTCGGCGTTGCTGAAACACCAATTTCTCCACGACAACATTATATTTTCAGCACATCGTAAACATGAGGAAGTTAAAGCGAATGGAGGAGGGAAGCCAGAAGGTCGAGCGAGTGTTGAGGAAGTCGAAGCTCAAGCGAGCGAGGAGGAAGCCAAAGAGCCATTGAGTAAGTGGAAACGAATAGACAAAGGCATGAGAATGTATAAAACAGAAAAAACAGAGAACTGTTTTTGCTGTTGGTGTTGTGAAGAACTAGAATGTATGGTGGCAGAAGCAGTAGAGGTGGTTAAGCATTGTATGAAGTTGTTGGTGAATGCTGGTGAAGGTTGTTGTAGCTATTGAACGTTGTTGAAATATGCTAGAGGAAATAGAGGTCGTGTGAGGGTCCAAGAAAATAGAAAGAGGGTGCAGCAGAATAGAAAGAGGGATGAAGGACCAACAGGACAATAGGCAGTCGAAGGGGAGAAACAACCAGCAAAGAAATAGTCATGCTGAAGCATTCATTGTGATAATGAGAACACAAGCTTGAACAGAAAGTTGTTCTTTATACAAAGTTTAGTGCAGCTAACAGTAGACTGACCAAAGCTATGTGAAGACATTATCAGAGAGCACAAAGACTATTGGAGACTCTGTGTGGACAATATTAAGAGTTGTAAAGACTTCTCCATAAGAAGATTGGTTGTCATTGATGTTGTAGCATGGAGACTACAATGAAGCTGTAAATAGACAGAACTCATTAGAGAAGAGTTCTGAGAGCATAATATTATTACTAAAAGTGCCTTGACAAGATTGGATTGGAGTCCTTGGGGCTGGTGCCTCAGAAGTGTGAAGGGTTGGAGTTCTTGGGCTGGTTCCTCAGAAGTAAGTATGATTGGAGTCCTTGGGGTTGATGCCTCAGAAGTAGGAAGGATTGAAGTCCTTGGGATTTTGTGCTCGTAAGTCCAAGATTGGTGTCTTGGCGAAATAGAGTTGGTGATTTGGAGGTTGGAGCCTCACCAAAGTCCAAGTTGGAGCTTGGAAACTTATTGTAACCATCTATATATTGTATCTATTTTACTGCACAGTTTATATTAATAAAAGAATTTATTCTTGTTGTTCATCTTGTGTTCTGAATATATATGTTTTAACTGGTAAAACAATAGTGGGAAAAAGAAATACTGATTCACCCCCTCTCTCAGTATTTCCAACACTAACAACCTTTCAAATGTTAGACTTCTCACTAAGGTTTCATACAAAATAATCAATCAAAGTCAATCACAACTTAGTCATTAACATGACCAACTTCCACTAGGGTTAGTTTCAAACCCTAGATTTCTAATCAACCATCAATCCAATCAAAACTCAAATTTCAATAATCTTACACGAATGTAAAATTAGCATATCGTCATCAATCATCAGATATTTTTACTTCGACTAAGGTTCAACTCCAAAACCCTAGAATTTCATTTTCATAATCTCGACAATCATTAAATACATAGACTTCATATTGCTATATCACACATACTAGACAAGGTAACTACTACTAGGATTTAGCTGCAAACCTTAGATTTCCAAATATCATCATCCTAGAATCTCAGACAAGGACTTCCATTTAATCCTAAGACTTATGACCATCAATAACTAGGTCAACACACATATCTACTAATTCATAATCATTCAAAAGCATATCATATGTCTGACAACATTAATACATCTGACCTAGACCAAGCTAGGGTTTCAACCAAAAGGACATATTTATAGATGCCTAGATTTCATCATCATGAAAATACATTTCATATCATGTGTTAGTCAAACCCAACTTCACCAAAATAGAAAATAAGAATTAAACATACAAACTTGATTAAACTAGGGTTTGATTATGTTAGATACCTATACCAATAGGTTTCATATTTCATGATTGGAGATCAAAGGTCCAAATATGCTCTGCTTTGATGATGCAAAGATCACATATTTCCTCAAAAGGACTAATGCCTGTCTTAGTTTTGACATGA